>CM049417.1:1145000-1147500 GCA_026929865.2 Hyperoplus lanceolatus
AAAAAAACATGACTAAAATCAAATTTGCCAAAATACAAATAGTCTCTTACTCTACTTTGACCACATATGAGGAATTAAGCAAAATGAGACCGAATAATGACTTGATACCACATATAAAAAGGTCCATGGGATGTGTAATGAAAGGGACGCATCACAATCCGTGTAAATGTGATACCCTGTCCCTAGGTATGGCTGCACAAGTGACATTACAGCATCGTAAGAGAGGCCATGTCCGGAGGGGATGTCACTTTTCCCCGTGTAAATGTTAAAATCTATGGTGTAGCCATTGCTTGAGTCCGCCAAAACGAACAATTTGAAACCCCACTTAGGAGGTTTGGCCTTCATGTATTGAGTCATTCCGGTTTTAACCTTTGAGGCAACCATCCTTTCATCCACAGCCAGGTTTTAGTGTGGATGAAAATAGGTCTTTGCTGCGGTTTTGATCGAATTGAGGAGAGGTTTGACCCTGAAGAGTTTGTCGAATTGTGGCGTTCCCTTCTTCCTATCATTGTTTACATCTTTATCTGGATCACTTATGTGTAAGTTCCAGGAGATGACACCAAATCTGTCCCTACTCATGACTGTTGCCGCAAATGGACAGGTTAAACTGTGGTTCTGCCTCCAGTAATCAGCAATGTGGTGTAGTCTAACCAGGGCCATGTAAAAGAGGAGTCCAATGTACTTGTAAAACTCCTCAACTGTCAAATCAGTGCATTTAAACTTCTTACCCATGGCAATTTTTTGGCAGCCTGTTTGTTTGTGTTGCTACAGAGTGTGTGTGCAGTGAAACACAATTTGAAGAGCTCAATTGGTGTGTAGAAGTGTGTGCCTAGCTGTGGGCCAGGGGTGTGTGCAGGTTGAAACCTGGAGACAGGAGGAGCGGTGTCTTCCTCAGTCTTCCAAGCCCGCTGCTGCGTAGGGGGTGCTGGTGGAGTTGGGACACGGGACCTCTTGCGGGTGGTTCTCCTCTTCTCCTGGACCTGGTGCTGCCACAGATTCACAGAAATCAGTCTCATTATCTCATAACAAAAATATTCAAACTTCACAACTTGTATTTGCAAACAACAGTGTAATAAAAGTCTATGCAAAAACATTTCCATTCTCTACTATTTGTAAATTGTAAAGGTAAATACTTTTACACAGAATACACACCTATTACTATTATTTTCAAACAAAAGTAGTGCTATCAATAGAGAAATCAGTCCCTGTAATGTCAAGAATGCAAAATGCAAGCTATCTTACATTTACACACAGAGCTTCATTTGCAATTTCTAAAATAAATTATTATACCCGTTTATAAACAGCTGTATAGCCTACTACAATATGTTTGTTTCTCTCTCTCTCGCGTAACTTCTGTCTCATCCCCTCAGCCAGACTAAATGACGACTTTCCATCTCCCACAACAGACAACGCTGCACTGCCACCGATTAATGCCTATGCTGGTTCATTCACCATTTTCGTACTCATACGCAAAAATATTGACACACACACACACACACACACACACACACACACACACACACACACACACACACACACACACACACACACACACACACACACACACACACACACACACACACACGGGTGTCCATTTATGCGAGACAGCTAGCAAACAAAATTGAGACACACGGGCACACGGGGAAGATTGTACTGTTTTGAACCTAGCCTACATTGTTGCACCCACTAAATCAATAATGCACAGACACTGCGGACGCGGAGAATAAAGTAAGACTATTGAAATATATTTCTATTCTCTACCTTTTGAAAACTATTACTTGTTTTCAAACAACAGAAGGCTGGCGACAAGAGTATACAGCTCTGTCACGTCAGTTCCAAAAAAAAAAATCGGTCATGTCACGGACGCAACATTCAAGCTAGTTTACATGTTCACACTTAGCTTCCATTACAAAAACAGACGTTTTGTCAAATAAATGCTCTTACCCGTCTTCAAATGGATCCATGTCATCTTCATATTCCTCTTCGTCAAAGCCCTCAATGTCGGAATTGGCGTCTTCCTCATCACTGCTCCTCTGAATCTCGTCGCGGGCCTCAGCTGTCGAACATCCGCGCCATGGTGAGGTCGAAATAGGAGCATGAATAGGAGTCCTTTGTTCAGTGATTGTAAACATGTTTGACAAGTAATGGGGAGGTCCTTAGTGATTACACCAAGTTGATTGGATGGTTTTTCACAAAATATGCCAGCAAGCAGCTCTACCAATCACGCAAGGGAAAGGGCCGATGACGTTTTCGCAAAATGTTGATTGACAAGCGGCTCAGCCAGTAGCGCAACGGAAAGGATTGATACATTTTCGCGCTTCTCAGCAACATATCTCTGGCTGTGAGTCACGTATACTATCGTGAGAATATGTCCCTGAAAGGGCAGAATCCCAGCTTTCCGGAGATATTTAAACCACATTGCTGCGATTTAATAATGTTAAATAATGTATTAAAACATAACGAAATCACCGATAGAACGCAGTACTGCGGGCTCCGGGTT
>CM049417.1:1157500-1160000 GCA_026929865.2 Hyperoplus lanceolatus
GCTTATGACCCTCCGTATCCCCCTTGTCAAAAATCGTTTTGCCACACTTGTTAGTGCTTATGCACCAACCCTCCCATCTGAGAATGCAGACAAGGATAAGTTTTACCAGTCCCTTGACGAAGTTCTTGGTCGGATCCCTAACACTGATAAGATTCTTTTGCTTGGGGACTTTAATGCTCGAGTGGGACAGAACGACAGGGTATGGGATGGAGTACTTGGCAAACATGGTATTGGTCAGATTAATGCAAATGGCATGAGACTACTCACTCTGTGCTCTGAGCACAACTTAACAATAACAAACACACTTTTCCAACAGAAGAATAAATACAAAACCTCTTGGATGCACCCCGCTCAAAACACTGGCACCTGATTGACTATGTCATTGTTAGACGATGTGACATCAGTGATGTAATCATCACCCGTGCCATGAGGGGTGCGGACTGCTGGACAGATCATCGTATGATTGTGGCTAAGATACGCATGACAGTTTGCCCTCCCATGCGGCGAAAAGGAAGTAACAGGAGGCAGCTGAACTGCACCCGCCTTCAGAACGAACATGTCAGAAATGATTTCCGTAGCTCTGTTGCTGGGAAACTGAAGGACATGGAGTTGTCAGTAAAGTCAGAAACTTTGGAGCAGAAGTGGACCTCCATTAGCTCTGCTCTCTATGACGCAGCAGCCCAAACAGTCGGCTTTAAGAGTAAGAATCACCAAGATTGGTTTGATGAAAACTCTGACAGCATCCATGACATGCTTGAGAATATGCATAGATTGCATCGTAAAGCCCTCAGAAATCCATCCTGCAGTATTGCAAGGGAGCAATGGAAGAAAGCAAGGCAGGAAGTTCAGAGGACCACTCGGATCGCAAAGAACGAGTGGTGGGTGAAAAAGGCTGAAGAAATTCAGTATTATGCCAATATAAATGACATGCATAATTTTTACAATGCTTTAAAAACTATATATGGCCCAACAAATCGCTCTGTTACTCCTTTGAAGTCAGCAGACGGTCTGACACTTTTGAAAGATCAAAATGACATTCTGTTGAGGTGGGCCGATCATTTTGATTTCCTCCTTAATCAGGAGGCTGATGTGGACCTCACTGTTTTAGAAGAATTGCCTGATCGCCCCCAAATTGACACTCTTAATCAGCCACCAAGCTTTTCGGAGGTTCAGTCAGCTATCTGTTCCCTCAGGAACAACAAGTCTCCTGGAAATGACAAGATCCCAGCTGAGCTGCTTAAGCAGGGAGGATTCCAATGTACGAAAACTCTTTATCAGTATATCACTGAAGTCTGGACTGAAGAGAAAATTCCTCAACAATGGAAAGATGCCAACATTGTCACAATTTATAAGAACAAGGGTGATAAGGCTATCTGTGGCAATAGTAGGGGTATTTCACTACTGGCTGTGGCTGGTAAGGTCCTGGCTAAGGTGATGTTGAACAGATTGGTCAGTAACATCACAGAGTCAATGCTGCCTGAATCACAATGTGGCTTCAGAAAAAGCAGGAGTACGGTCGACATGATCTTTACAGCACGTCAACTTCAGGAGAAATGCCGGGAACAACATCAGGATGTTTTTATAGCTTTTGTCGACCTCTCCAAAGCATTTGACTCTGTTCAGAGAGAACTTCTGTGGGACATCCTCCTAAAGTTTGGCTGTCCCAAAAAATTTGTTAACATCCTCCGTCAGTTCCATGATGATATGACTGCTAGAGTGACCATGGGAGGAAAAGAGTCCGCTCCTTTCCCTGTTCGTACAGGCGTCAAGCAGGGCTGTGTGCTGGCACCTGTGCTCTTTAACATATTCCTTCTCTGTGTTACTCAGCTTCTCCATAAGGAAATTGAGAATAGCAGTGGTGTGCATGTAGACTTCAGACTGGATGGAAACCTTTTTAATATCAGGAGATTCCAAGCTACCACCAAACTCCTTGATGAAAGGATCCTTGAACTACAATATGCAGATGATTGCGCTCTTATTGCTAACTCTCCAGAAGAGCTCCAGTCTGTCCTTAATGCTGCAGCCAGAGCATACAGCAGGATGGGTTTAACCATCAACACCACCAAAACAGAGGTTATTTGTCAATGGAGTGCCAGCCCCCCTTCCACTGTGCCTGTCTTTACTGTTGCTGATGAACAGCTATCAGTGGTACCGTCATTTAAATACCTGGGGAGTATGCTCTCCGATGACTGCAGCATTGATGAAGAGGTCCAAAACCGCATCAGGCAAGCGTCTGCTGCCTTTGGTAGACTGCGACACCGGGTCTTTCAAAACAAGGACTTAAACCTCCACACCAAGGTGTCTGTGTACCATGCTGTCTGTATCAGCACTCTGCTGTACGGCTGTGGGGCTTGGATCACTTACAGCCGCCACCTCAGGTCCCTGGAGAACTTTCACATGCGCTGTCTGCAGCGTATCCTTGGCATCACTTGGCATGATCATATTCCTCATTCTGAAATCTTCGCGAAGACCAACTGTAGAAGTATTGAGGCTCTGGTCA
>CM049417.1:1172500-1180000 GCA_026929865.2 Hyperoplus lanceolatus
CTCACACTCACACACACAGAAATACACACACACACACACAAACACATACACACTCACACAGAAAGACACACACACCTAGAGAGAGAGACACACACACACACACAAACACACAGAGATAGAGACACACACACATGCACAGAGATAGACACACACACACACACACACACACAGATAGAGACACACACATACAGAATGAGACACACACACACACACACACACACTCACACAGAAAGACACACACACAAACACACACAGAGACAGACACACACGCACAGAGATAGAGACACACACACACACACACACACACTCAGAAACACACACACACACACACACACACACACACACACACACACACACACTCAGAGACACACACACACACACACACACACACACACACTCAGAAAGAGACACACACACACACACACACACAGATAGCTGAGATGCCACACAGTCTAACTTTAGTCTGTGTTCAGCGTTGCGTCTGAAAGTTGCTCAGTCTGATGCAACACGACAAACAATGTAGAACACGAAGAACTTAAAGAGACGGTGTGTGTGTGTGTGTGTGTGTCTGTGTGTGTGTGTGTGTGTGTGTGTGTGTGTGTGTGTGTGTGTGTGTGTGTGTGTGTGTGTGTGTGTGTGTGTGTGTGTGTGTGTGTGTGTGTGTGTGTGTCTGTGTGTGCTCTAAGTGTTCAGAGACTTATGACAACGCTGTGTATTTAGAGAGAGAGATAACGTTTGTGTACATACTCAAGGGGGCAATAAGTAAGATAATGTAGTGTAAACAAATCACTCAAGAAATAACCATAGACTGTGATGTAAATGCCCTACTAACGTCCTACTCATACTAATGTCCTACTCATACTAACGTCCTACTCATACTAAAAGCCCTACTAATCTCCTACTCATACTAACGTCCTACTCATACTAAGGCCCTACTAATGTCCTACTCATACTAAAAGCCCTACTAACGTCCTACTCATACTAACGTCCTACTCATACTAAAAGCCCTACTAATGTCCTACTCATACTAATGTCCTACTCATACTAAAAGCCCTACTAACGTCCTACTCATACTAAAAGCCCTACTAATGTCCTACTCATACTAAAAGCCCTACTAACGTCCTACTCATAATAAAAGCCCTACTAACGTCCTACTCATACTAAAAGCCATACTAACGTCCTACTCATACTAAAAGCCCTACTAACGTCCTTCTCATACTAAAAGCCTTACTAACGTCCTACTCATACTAAAAGCCCTACTAACGTCCTACTCATACTAAAAGCCCTACTAACGTCCTACTCATAATAAAAGCCCTACTAACGTCCTACTCATACTAAAAGCCATACTAACGTCCTACTCATACTAAAAGCCCTACTAACGTCCTTCTCATACTAAAAGCCTTACTAACGTCCTACTCATACTAAAAGCCCTACTAACGTCCTACTCAAACTAAAGCCCTACTAACGTCCTCCCTCCTACATACTCAACATGTATAGTACATACTAAAAGCCCTACTAACGTCCTCCCTCCTACATACTCAACATGTATATACTACATACTAAAAGCCCTACTAACGTCCTCCCTCCTACATACTCAACATGTATATACTACATACTGTCTACTTAACCATCCATTGTGTATGCGAGGTTCATCAGACCGTTTACACTGAAGTATACAGAAGCAATAAAGAATTTAAAAAACACCTTCCTTGTCGTTTGAAAAGACGCAATGCATTGTGGGGCGGTTGAGTATAGGAAAAGTAACCTGTCGATCCATACACAAAATATTCCCGGAAGTAAGTACTCATCCGGGCATTTCTCGCCTACACAAACTCACATACACCACTCAAATTGACATCAAATACGGCCCGTGGACCTTTACTGCAGGTCATCCCCCCCCCCTCTCTCTCTCTCTCTCTCTCTCTCTCTCTCTCTCTGTCTCTCTGTCTCTCTCTGTCTCTCTCTATCTGTCTCTCTCTGTCTCTCTCTCTCTCTCTGTCTCTCTCTCTCTCTCTATCTGTCTCTGTCTCTCTCTCTGTCTCTGTCTCTCTGTCTCTGTCTCTCTCTCTCTCTCTCTCTGTCTCTCTCTCTCTCTCTCTGTCTCTCTGTCTCTCTCTCTCTCTCTCTGTCTCCCCATTTCAACTGTACTGTCTGATAAAGCTTGAAAAGGCCAAAAAGTAATCTTATGTAACAATATGTTGAGACATGTCCCGGCCAAAGATCTCGTACTCTCCTCTGACGATACATAATCTTTGGCAGGACACATCCCCACATGCCCTCTGTTCCAGTGCCCATACTATCCACTATTTAGTATGGTAGAAAAAAAGATTTAGGATGTCCTGATTCTTGTGGCAAGATTTAGTATGGTTAGAAATACCAAGATGCCCTACCCTACTACATCCGACCTAAATGTTTAGTTTTGAAAACAGCATCCTATTTGGGGTGATTCTGACCCACAATCCAGTGCGCACCGGAAGTGACGTCACATCGACGAAGCCTCCGTATGAAAACAAACGGGGATGTGACGGATATAAAAGCAAGAGGCAAGATCAAGGAGCCATGTTAGGATGAAATAAATAAGTAAAAGAATGTCCCAGTTGTAGCATACTGCATCCTAACTAGATACTGTTTATGTGTTTATTGTTCATAGCTTCAGCATTAGTTTAAAGCACTTTCACTTTCACTCAGGAGACACAATCACACTTTAAGGTGTAGTCAGTGATTCTGGAGAACGCTTGTTGTCAAAATCACTTTTTATGTCAAAATCAGTGAATATCTCCTCATGATCCGCTACCTGTCTGTACTGTGTGTCTATCTCCTCATGATCCGCTACCTGTCTGTACTGAGTGAATATCTCCTCATGATCCACTACCTGTCTGTACTGAGTGAATATCTCCTCATGATCCACTACCTGTCTGTACTGAGTGAATATCTCCTCATGATCCACTACCTGTCTGTACTGAGTGAATATCTCCTCATGATCCACTACCTGTCTGTACTGAGTGAATATCTCCTCATGATCCACTACCTGTCTGTACTGTGTGTCTGTCTCCTCATGATCCACTACCTGTCTGTACTGTGTGTCTGTCTCCTCATGATCCACTACCTGTCTGTACTGTGTGTGAGCTGAACAAATATCCAGCTTTTATACACAGCCTAGGCTCTGTTAACAGTCATGTTGCTAGCCAAGGTGGGTCCTCTTTGTTTACAGACCAGTTTACAGAGCCTAGGCTGTGAATTAACAGTGGGATTTTCCCCCAGCACACACACAGTACAGACAGGTAGTGGATCATGAGGAGATATTCACACAGTACAAACAGACAGACAGACAGACAGACAGACAGACAGACAGACAGACAGACAGACAGGTAGTGGATCATGAGGAGATATTCACTGATTTTGACAGAAAGTGATTTTGACAACAACAAGCGTTCTCCAGAATCACTGACTCCACCTTTCAATGCATGAATTATTAGGGCCTGTATATGGTCACACACACACACACACACACACACACACACACACACACACACACACACACACACACACACACACACACACACACACACACACACACACACACCAGAATCACTGACTCCACCTTTAAGCCTGAGAGACACAATGACTTGATGTTTATCTCTGTTGTGATGAGGTCATTGATAACGAATCAAAGAGTCTATTGTGTCTAAAGGAGGGACCACTCCTTCACTGCCCAGGTGTCTCATGAAAGCACTTAAAGGTGGAGTCAATACAGGTGCTCCGGTGGTGTAGTGGATAGAGCGTGTACCATATTGGCTCCGGCCTTCGTTGCAGTGGTCGCGGGTTCAAATCCGACCCGTGGACCTTTACTGCAGGTCACCCCTCCTCTCTCTCTCTCTCTCTCTCTCTCTCTCTCTGTCTCCCCATTTCAACTCTGTACTGTCTAATAAAGCTTGAAAAATAATCTTAAAAAGGTGCAGTCAGTGATTCTGGAGAACGCTTTTTGTCAAAATCAGTGAATATCTCCTCATGATCCGCTACCTGTCTGTACTGTGTGTGCGGCGCGCTGAAATGAAAATCCAGTGTTATTACACAGCCTAGGCTCTGTAAACTGGTATGTAAACAAAGGGGACAAACCGCACCTAGCAACATGCCAGTTTAAAGAGGCTAGGATGTGTATGTACACTGGTTTAACAGTACAGCATGACAGGCCTACAGACAGGTAGCGGATCATGAGGAGATATTCACGGATTTAAAGCTGCAGTGTGTAGAATTTTGGGTTTTATTTCCCAGCAGATTTTGTAGAAAGTAATTATAATATCCATAAGTACATTTAATTTAGTGCATAATAGCTGAAAAAAAAGTTTTGAACAATTATTTTTTCCCTTAGAAAGGGTCTCATACATGTCCATATTTCTGCATATTTTGGACCAAGGCCTAGTGCCGCCATCTTGAAAGTGTCATAGTTTTTTCCTTTAATTTTATGTTATTTTATTGTGTTGTTTACTGTATTATTTTATATTTCATTATGTCATATTTTTATATATTTCCGGCTCATCGTATAATTTAACATTATATTATATTACATTTTTTATTTATGTTATTACATTGTATTTAACTTTCTGTCAGCCTATATATATATATATATATATATATATATATATATATATATCAATATATTATCAATATATTCATTGGTTTTCCTTTTTCCAAATATACAAACAGTACTGACAAACAAAACAAATAAGTTACAAAGTACAGCCAAGATATAAACTTAGTTTAACTGATATAATGAAGTGACTGATGTGACTCACCTCAACACAACATATTATACACTGTTTATTTCACTGTTTTAGTTTGTTTTTATCATCCTTTTATTTATCAAGAATTGATTAAAAAGGACCTCGTTATTATATACACATGTCATTCTAAGCTATATTATTATTATTTAACAATATACGTTTATTTTAACTCTAATATAATGAAGCGACTGATTTATGACTCACCTCTTCCGGACTGGAGTCTGGTGCCGCAGTAAAGCCACGCGCTGGTCCGTTCACTGTGTCCCCATCGCCCCGCCGTGTACACAGACAAACAAACAAACAGCCGGTGTAACGGGGGATTCACACGGTAAACAGCTGGTCTGGGCCTGTCGGTAGACGGTACCAGCTGTTGTGTGGTATGGGACTTTCTCTCTCACTCGCTACAGTCGGTCAGAAACTTTTGGGTGGGGGCGCTGCTGTGTCGCACGCTATGTAGGGGGGGAAAAAAAGTTAAAAAACTACCGTTGGTTTCGTCCGGTGTTAACGGCTGAGGACTTTGACGGCTTCGGTTGAGCCTGACGTCACCGTAACGGAGGGAAAATCCGGTAGAAAAGGTTTTAAAACCAACTTTAAAAACCCGTTTCGTTGGAGTTGGAAGGAGCGAAAGACGCGAGGCCCACCAGCGAAAAATCACGGCTGGCAATGTCCGTCCGGTTGGTGTCCGGTAGGTCCAATAATCCTGGATGGGGAAATGTACAGGGGCCGGGTGTAACGGTTTCAACGGTCAACCGGAGGATTTAACCGGTGAAAAAATAGTTTTTGTAAGAGAAAGTAAAAAGGAAAAGAAGAGATAGAGGGGGAGACAGCAGGCTGGTGGCCGGTGGCCTGGCCGCGCGCCGGGTGTGAGCGTGAGAGCGAGGGCGCGTCCCCGTGATGGAGGGATGCGCGTACACGAGGGGACAGTCAGACCACGGGCACGAGCGGCTACAAGAGTAAGACACGCCCCTAACATGGAAGAGAGGGCTCACTCTAATATTTACTGTAATAATAGAATAGAATGGAGGGAGAAAGACAGAGAGAGAGAGAGACAGAGACAGACAGAGAGAGGGAGAGAGAGAGTGACAGACAGACAGACAGACAGACAGAGACACAGAGAGAGAGAGACAGACACACACACACACACACACACACATTGTTCCGTTTATTGTTTCTTTACACTAGAACAATTTGTATCTGAAAGTCACAGGTAAACACACTGTCATCACCTACCTGCTCTCTGTGTGTTTAAGACTCAGACATCACGAGTGTATGTGTGTGTGTGTGTGTGTGTGTGTGTGTGTGTGTGTGTGTGTGTGTGTGTGTGTGTGTGTGTGTGTGTGTGTGTGTGTGTGTGTGTGTGTGTCTATAAAACACGACAGGGTGGGGTCAGGAAACACCTGGAATACAGGACACACACACACACACACACACACACACACACACACACACACACACACACACACACACACACACACACACACACACACAATGCATAAGCCCTTTGCATGTGTTTTGTGTTTTGCAAAACTTCTCATCTCTAAAGTAACTAAAGGTAAAGTCAGATACATGTAGAACTGTGAAAATTTATTATAAATTAAAAGTATAAAACTGAAGTGAATGTAAAGTATCTCAGAAGTGTACTTGTTCCCTCACAACCTTCTGTAATTATTATTATTTTTATAATTCACACATGTATTACAATGTTTCACAGACGGGACATACATGGTTACTAGGACACAGGAACACATAACACAAAACCATAAATTTCTCAGATTCAATTATAATATAATGTTGTTGAATATTGAAAAAATATTGAAATAAATAAATAAATAATAAATAAATAAATTCATGAACCATTCGAAGAAAAATAAAGGTTATAGTTAAGGAATACTTCACCCATACGGAACCGGCGTTCTATCATTATAAAATCACTATTATAACATAATGAATGTGGTTTTTCTTCCCTCAGTCTCCCCTCAGTCTTCCCTTGGCCCAGCTGTCCTGTTAATCCCAACCCTAAATTTTACCATGTGTGGTGTCACGCATGGTAAAATGTAGGGTTAGACAGTGAGACCATAAAACACTCTTTCTGCCTTTTCTCAGGCTAGGATGAACCGATTTCTAAACTGTTTGCACATTTATTCTACATAGGATCTCAGAGTTCAATACACCTTCAAATTCCCACCGGTGAAGTAGGCCTTTAGTGACAAAAACACTTTTCTTTAATATAAATTAAGATGTATTGTTATTGTCAACCATTCAAACAGATATTAAATTAAATATTCTTAACCTTTGATTGTTCTTAATAAAATACCCAGAAGTCTTTGTTCTCAGATATTAATTAAGCGTCCCTGCGTTCCAATTCACACACTCTTACTTTTTACTACATACTAAAGTACAGAAGAGTTTTAGTCTTTTTACTACACTACATACTAAGGTACAGAAGAGTTTTAGTCTTTTTACTACACTACAGTACTAAAGTACAGTAGAGTTTTAGTCTTTTTACTACACTACATACTAAAGTACAGAAGAGTTTTAGGGCCACAGACAGGAGAGAAAAAAAATCAGATAAGGAAGATTTTTTTGTTAATTATGTTGAGAAATGTGGAGAATAAAGACGAATACTCCAAAATGCTATTGGAGTTAGTGGGGCATTTATGTATTTTCAGCATACTACAATTGCCGTGCATGTATTGGGACATCCTAAATCTTTTTCTGG
>CM049417.1:1187500-1190000 GCA_026929865.2 Hyperoplus lanceolatus
CTACTTCAGATATTAACTGATACCCTTAAATATGATATGGTTTAACCCTGAGGTGAAACCAAAATAACCATGCCTGAGCTAATAACATGCCAGGTCTCCAGAATCACTGACTCAACCTTCAGACTTGTTATTTTCAGTCCTCTTACTGTCACTGGTATTTCTACACAGACAGACAGACAGACACAGACAGACAGACAGGCAGACACAGACAGACAGACAGACAGGACAGACAGACAGACAGACAGCAGACAGACAGACAGACAGACAGACAGACAGACAGACAGACAGACAGAAGACACAGACAGACAAACAGACACACAGACACAGAAGACACACAGACAGACAGACAGACAGACAGACTGGACTGTTTGTTTCAGGAGAAGTTCTGTTCCTCAAAATGATGCTGCAGTATTTAGATTAACATTCAAAGGTGGAGTCAGTGATCCTGGAGAACGCTTGTTGTCAAAATCACTTTTTCAAAATCAGTGAATATCTCCTCATGATCCGCTACCTGTCTGTACTGTGTGAATATCTCCTCATGATCCGCTACCTGTCTGTACTGTGTGAATATCTCCTCATGATCCACTACCTGTCTGTACTGTGTGAATATCTCCTCATGATCCACTACCTGTCTGTTGTGTGTGTGTGTGTGTGTGTGTGTGTGTGTGTGTGTGTGTGTGTGTGTGTGTGTGTGTGTGTAAACTGATAAAGAGGGCTCACTGTAGAAACATGCCTAGGCTGTGTATTAAAGGTGCAGTGTGTAATATGACATCATCAAGAAAGTTCTACAAAGTTCTAGAATGCAACGCTCCCTGGGTAACCCCAACCCTTTAGAATAATAACAGAAGCTACAGTGGCCTTCAAGGACAAGAACAATTCTACATTCTAAACAATGCACCTGATGACATTCCAACTATGACACTTTCAAGATGGCGGCACTAGGCCTTGGTCCAAAATATGCAGAAATATATATATGAGACCCTTTCTAAGGGGAAAAATGAATAATTCAAAAAAATGTTTCCAGCTATTATGCACTAAATTAAACGTACTTATGGATATTATAATTACTTTCTACAAAATCTGCTAGGAAATAAAACCCAACATTCTACACACTGCAGGTTTAACACTGGATTTTATTTACAGACAGGTCGTGGATCATGAGGAGATATTCACTGATTTTAACGAAAAGTGATTTTGACAACAAGCGTTCTCCAGAATCACTGACTGCACCTTTAAAGTATCGCGGTCCTACAGCGTTTAGGCTGTCACTCTTTGAATGTCGTCAGACTTCAGTTGTTGTTTGGAAAGTTAGACCGAATTCCCCTTCTGGCTTCTGTTCAAATCCCACAGGAAGACTTCTGATTATCATCTCTGGAGACAGATGGTCATTTCTTAATCATTCAGGGATCGCTTGTGTGTCTGTGATGCATGTCCAAGAATCTCTGTCTGTCTGTCTGTCTGTCTGTCTGTCTGTCTGTCTGTATATCTATCTATCTGTACTCACTGCAGCTTAAATAGCACTGTGTATAAGAGGTCTGTTCTTTGGTATTCTACATTTATCTGATGGATTAACTTGGGTGTTTTAGTGCTTATAAACACACACACACACACACACACACACACACACACACACACACACACACACACACACACACACACACACACACACACACACACACACACACTTCCTTTCTGCACTGCTGCTGTCTTTACAAGCATCAGACCGTGACTAGAATCACACAACAGAACAAAACCGCATCTCCAGGAAACAAAATGAATGTCTGTGTGTGTGTGTGTGTGTGTGTGTGTGTGTGTCTCTCTCTATGTGTGTGTGTGTGTGTATGTGTGTGTGTGTCTCTCTCTATGTGTGTGTGTGTGTGTGTGTGTGTGTGTGTGTGTGTCTCTCTCTCTATGTGTGTGTGTGTGTGTGTGTGTGCGTGCGTCGGTGTGTGCCTCTCTATGTGAGTGTGTGTCTCTCTATGTGTGTGTGTGTGTGTGTGTGTATGTGTGTGTGTGCGTGCCTCTGTGTGTGCCTCTCTATGTGAGTGTGTGTCTCTCTATGTGTGTGTGTGTGTGTGTGTGTGTGTGTGTGTGTGTGTGTCTCTGTGTGTGTGTGTGTGTGTGTGTGTGTGTGTGTGTGTGTGTGTGTGTGTGTGTGTGTGTGTGTGTGTGTGTGCTATGAAAACCGGTCAGTTTTAAACAAAGCTGTTTTCATTTAAGTAACACCTGTCGACTCTCTTTGTTCATTCACTTTGCATGAAGCCTGTGGCTGTTTAACCGCCTTAGGCTTATCTATCAGTTTTATTATAATGTGATGCTCTGTGTGTGTGTGTGTGTGTCTGTCCCTGTGTGTGTGTTTGTGTCTGTCCCTGTGTGTCTGTCCCTGTGTGTGTGTGTGTGTCTGTCTGTCTGTCCCTGTGTGTGTGTGTGTCTGTCCCTGTGTGTGTGTGTGTGTGTGTGTGTGTGTGTGTGTGTGTGTGTGTGTGTGTGTGTGTGTGTG
>CM049417.1:1195000-1197500 GCA_026929865.2 Hyperoplus lanceolatus
CTTGAATATACCATAGACACACAGAGATAGATACACACACACACACCACATAGACACACACACTTCACTTCATAGGGCTATTAATAGTGATAAAAAAAATCAAATAAACATATACATTTATATGCTCAGCCCGACATAACTACGCTAGCTAGGGTTACCAAAAAACTAAAGGTTTGCGTTGGCCGGGAATCGAACCCGGGTCAACTGCTTGGAAGGCAGCTATGCTCACCACTATACCACCAACGCCGACGGATTTCTACTGTTGTCCATTCACTACATAACACTGTACTACGTCACGGCTAGCCTCTAAGACGGTTAGATGCTCATTAACGCCACTATTTCAACTTATAAAGCCTAATATATAGTATCCATTACCTAGCAGCCATTATCTTACATACTGTGAGCGTAACATATGAAATAAAGTCGACGCCAGTTAATTTAGCTGTTGGTTAACGGTTAGGCTTGAACCGGTGGCCGTAATATAGGCTACTAGCTTGATTATGCTAACGTTAGCTAACTTTTTGTGAATCCCCAAAGTAAGTCGGCGCTGCTAGCTTCTAACTGCTGATTAACAAACGCAACAGCAGCATTTAAATCTCTTTCTCTGTCGTGTGTAAAGTGTGAAAAATGTCAAAACTATTTAAAATCACGATATTTTAGCTTTTAAGGGGTAAAAAGTGCGGTGAGCTAGTAGGCTACGTTAGCGTTAGCATCCCGGACCGTTGGTGGTTTGGGCTCCAGTGTTGCTGAACTGAAAGCTAAGCCGGGCAGAAAGGTGATTGTGTGTAGTTCCCTATTTCCGCCACCGGAGGGCGAACTAACACCAGTAAATATGGGATGGTAATCGCTAAAAACATATATATTCTTAATGTTTGGAATAAGGAGATAGGCCCCTGCTTTGATATGTGGCTCGTTGAGTTAGCTAGTAGGCCTACTTTATACATGGAGAAAATCCGTTATGAGATTTCAGGGAAAGCAGAGAAGTTTAAACAGATAGGCCTATGTCTTTTTTACTATGCAAGTTGTAGAGACAGAGGTGAAATGTGTCAGAGACGGGAATGACATGCAGAGAACGACCCGGGCAGGATTCTAACCCGGGTCTGCTGTGAAGAGGACAGACAGACAGACAGACAGAGAACGCCCGGTGGATTCTAACCCGGGTCTGCTGTGAAGAGGACAGAAACCCCCCCCCCCCCCCCCCCCCCATTAACACATGTTTAAAATATATTTATGATTTATTTTATAAACTACTGACAACATAGACTACATACATATTCATAGTAGGCTATTTCCTTTGCTTAAGGTAGGGATCCGATATATATATATATATATATATATATATATATATATATATATATATATATATATATATATATATATATATATATATATATATATATATATATATATATATATATATATATATATATATATATATATATATATATATATATATATATATATATATATATATATATATATATATATATATATATATATAAAATGGTCTTTCTTTTCATTTATTTATTACGGCTCACGGCCATAGCACATGGCATGGAGCACACAATTCAACTGAAATCATTACAAAACAAAACAATGGTGCACGGCAAGGAAAACCAAAACAAAACAAAACAAAAACATCACTTAAACAATGGCAAAACATTTCTCAAAAAGGCTCCTGTTTTAACAATAACCCCTGGCCTACTTGCCCTCAAAAGTGAAATCAATTTGGTCATGGATGGAAAATAAACATAATAATTTGGCAGATACTTTTTTCTAAAAGTGCATGATATTCATCTCCAACACAATTAGCATCACAAAGGTTGCATATTCTTTGATTTCTTTCCAGCCCTTTGTATCTTCCTGTGACTTTAGGTATGCGGGTGTTATTGGTTCTCTCTCTCTCTCTCTCTCTCCGTCTCTCTCCCTCTCCATCTCTCTCACCCTCTCCCACATCTCTCTCTCCCTCTCTCTCTTTCTCTCTCTCTCCTCCCTCTCTCTCTCTCTCTTTCTCCCTCTCTTCCCTCTCTCGCTCTGTTTCTCTCTGTCTCTCTCTCCCTCTCTCTCTATGTCTCTCTCCGTCTACCTCTTTCTCTCTCTCTGTTTCTCTCTGTCTCTCCATCTCTCTCTCTGTCTCCCTCTCTCTCTCTCTCTCCTCCCTCTCTCGCTCTCTCCCTCTCCCCCATCTCTCTTTCTCTTTCTCTCTCTCTTTTAGCGGCAGCACCAATCATCTGCCTCGTCTCGCGTCTTGTTTATCTCACACTGCGCGCGGCACGACGCCTCGGGCGGCGACGGGAAGACACACACACACACACACACACACACACACACACACACACACACACACACACACACACACACACACACACACACACACACACACACACACACACACACACATTATTTTATATAGCCTATCTTTGTGAGGACATTCATTGACATAATGCATTCCCTAGCCCCTTACCCTAACCCTAACCATCCAAACTAAATGCCTAACCCC
>CM049417.1:1202500-1205000 GCA_026929865.2 Hyperoplus lanceolatus
ACGCTATCGCATCACAGGCAACAACACACCATCATCAGCATATGGCGCCAAGCAACTCAAACTTCCTTCCTTCGTATGGCAGCGTTTCAACGGACTGTGGCAGTGTGAGCGGCGCTAATGTGATGACCAAGCAAGGACACACCCACCCGGACTTAATCGGCCTATCAGAAAATGGCAGCGGAGGAGTAGGAGGAGGAGGGGGAGGGGGGGTGATGGGTGGGGGATTCCTAGGGGGGCTTGGATTACCCCCGGGGGTCATCGTAATGGCCATGGGATCGGCTGGCGACTCTGTTGGTGCTAGCGCGTTTCAAATGACGGGCGCTAGCAGCCACCAGCGAGTGCTAACGGACTGTCAACAGCAGCAGCATGCCATCGCTAACGGGAATGCTAACACCAACAGTAACTCCTCCCCCTCATCGTCCCATTCGCCGCCCTCGTTGCTAGGGGGCGCGGCCATGGGGGGGTCCCAAGGCTCGGTCGCTAAGAGGAAGAGGAAGCGTTGCGGGGTGTGCGGGCCGTGCAGGAGGCTGATCAACTGTGGAGTGTGTTCCTCGTGTCGGAACAGGAAGACGGGACATCAGATCTGCAAGTTCAGGAAGTGTGAAGAACTCAAGAAGAAACCGGCAGGAGGAGGGATGGAGGTAAGAGAGAGAGAGACAGGCAGACAGAGAGACAGGCAGACAGGCAGGGGGGGTGGAGGTAAGAGAGAGAGAGACAGGCAGACAGAGAGACAGGCAGACAGGCAGGGGGGGTGGAGGTAAGAGAGAGAGACAGGCAGACAGACAGACAGGCAGACAGACAGACAGACAGACAGGCAGGGGGGGTGGAGGTAAGAGAGAGAGACAGGCAGAGAGAGAGACAGGCAGACAGACAGGAGGGGTGGAGGTAAGAGAGAGAGACAGGCAGAGAGAGAGACAGGCAGACAGACAGACAGACAGACAGACAGACAGGCAGGGGGGTGGAGGTAAGAGAGAGAGACAGGCAGAGAGAGAGACAGGCAGACAGACAGGAGGGGTGGAGGTAAGAGAGAGAGACAGACAGGCAGACAGACAGACAGACAGACAGGCAGGGGGAGTGGAGCTAAGAGAGAGACAGGCAGACAGACAGACAGGCAGACAGGAGGAGGAGGAGGGATGGAGGTAAGAGAGAGAGAGACAGACAGACAGGCAGACAGACAGACAGACAGACAGACAGGAGGAGGAGGAGGGATGGAGGTAAGAGAGAGAGAGACAGGCAGACAGACAGACAGGCAGACAGGCAGGGGGAGGGATGGAGGTAAGAGAGAGAGAGACAGGCACGCAGACAGACAGGCAGGAGGAGGGGTGGAGGTAAGAGAGAGAGAGAGGGGGAGGAGGAGGAGGGATGGAGGTAAGAAGGGGGGAGACAGACAGACAGGGGGGGAGAGAGAGACATGCACGCAGACAGACAGGCAGGGGAAGAGAGAGAGAGACAGACAGACAGACAGACAGACAGACAGAAACACACACATTTGCCTCATTTCGACTGAGTAGAGCGGGTTGGGTCGGAGTGGCTCAGAGCGGGACAGCTCACTTTAAGAATCTCGGTGGTGTTTCCACTGCCGACCCTACCCTTAATGGTGGGACGGGGTTTATGACCCTACCCTTACTGGTGGGGCGGGGTTTATGACCCTACCTTTACTGGTAGGGCGGGGTTTATGACCCTACCCTTACTGGTAGGGAGGGGTTTATGACCCTACCCTTACTGGTGGGGCGGGGTTTATGACCCTACCCTTACTGGTAGGGAGGGGTTTATGACCCTACCCTTACTGGTGGGGCGGGGTTTATGACCCTACCCTTACTGGTAGGGAGGGGTTTATGACCCTACCCTTACTGGTGGGGCGGGGTTTTTGACCCTACCCTTACTGGTGGGGCGGGGTTTATGACCCTACCCTTACTGGTGGGGCGGGGTTTATGACCCTACCTTTACTGGTGGGGCGGGGTTTATGACCCTACCCTTACTGGTGGGGCGGGGTTTATGACCCTACCCTTACTGGTAGGGTGGGGGTTTATGACCCTACCCTTACTGGTGGGGCGGGGTTTATGACCCTACCCTTACTGGTAGGGTGGGGTTTATGACCCTACCCTTACTGGTGGGGCGGGGTTTATGACCCTACCCTTACTGGTAGGGTGGGGTTTATGACCCTACCCTTACTGGTGGGGCGGGGTTTATGACCCTACCCTTACTGGTGGGGCGGGGTTTATGACCCTACCCTTACTGGTAGGGCGGGGTTTATGACCCTACCTTTACTGGTGGGGCGGGGTTTATGACCCTACCCTTACTGGTGGGGCGGGGTTTATGACCCTACCCTTACTGGTAGGGCAGGGTTTAGGCTGGACTGCGATAGCCGCCGCCAGAATGTGGGTCTCTTGTTTTTGCTTGGTCAAACCAGCCGCTTCTTTATTTATTCCCCGTGTTGTTGTGAGCACAGAGACGGCTCGGTGCAGCTGATAGAGACAGTGAGCGAACAGCGCTGGCTACG
>CM049417.1:1207500-1212500 GCA_026929865.2 Hyperoplus lanceolatus
CTTCCTGGAATTTACTACAGGACTACAATTTCATACTGTGTGGAAACGACCATTAAAAACTACAAATCCCACCTCAACTGGGAACAGGGAACCGGCTAGGAGGACGCAGGGAGAGGGGGGCAGACCGTCACAGAAATCATAATTATTTTTTTTTAAGATTATTTCTTGGCATGTTTTAAGCTTTATTAGACAGTACAGAGTTGAAATGGGGAGACAGAGAGAGAGAGAGAGAGAGAGAGAGAGAGAGAGAGAGAGAGAGAGAGAGAGAGAGAGAGAGAGAGAGAGAGAGAGAGAGAGAGAGAGAGAGAGAGAGAGAGAGAGAGAGAGGAGAGAGAGGGGGGATGACCTGCAGTAAAGGTCCACGGGTCGGATTTGAACCCGCGACCACTGCAACGAAGGTCGGAGCCGATATGGTACACGCTCTATCCACTACAGCACCGTAGCGCCCCAGTAGGAATTAACACACACACTGAAAGCTCCTTGGAGAATCTTTAACTGACAAAAATACCCCCCAACAAACTTATTTGATCAAAATTGCCCCCCCCCCTCCCCCCTTTTCCTCCTAGCAAACCGCTAACCGCTAACCCAAGGGATAAACAAACAAACCAAGTGGACGACTGCTATCGACACAAAAACTCTGACAAATCAACCTCAAAGGGAACTCACTTTCAGCACAGCGGGAATATACAAACTGACCTCAGCAAGACGATCCAGAGACTGTTATTTAAGGACTACAACTCCACCAACAGTATAGAACTACAAATACCACATCACTGTTACCTGTGCGCTTTGTCTACCTCCTGCTCCTCAACCAATCAAAAGGCCCCGTGCCCTGCATTGATGTTCACTGGGGCTGTGTTCATGTTGGTACGATCTTCCAATTTTTCTCCTTAACCTTTATTTCTAGAGAGACAGAGAGACAGAGACAGAGACAGAGAGAGAGAGAGAGAGTCTTTAACCTTTATTTCTACAGGTAAATCCCATTGAGACCGGAGACTCTTTTGCAAGGGAGACCTGTTTTCCTTTCCCACGTTACCATTCACACTCACATTCATACACCGACGGCAGGCTAACTATCGACATTCACACGAGGCAAGGTGGGTGAAGTGTCTTGCCCAAGGACACAACAACCATGACACAGGTGGCAGGGCGGGGATCGATCCGCCAACCCTTCGATCGTTGGCCGACCCGCTCTACCACCTGAGACACAGCCACCCCAAAGCCAATCTGCTTCTCAACTCTCTTCTGAAAGGTCCATGACTGGTGGTGGGAGCATTTAGTTACTAAAGTCTTGTTTCCACCGAGCGCTACAGTGGATTATCGGTAATCAGGTATTTTTTCAGAAGCTACAGTGGCCTTCAAGGACAAGAACAATTCTAAATTCTAAACAATGCACCTGATGACATTCCAACCAACATGGATTCCTCCATAAGACTTGCCTGCTCAATGTACAAAATGTAATATTAATATTTGTAATTCTCTGCTCAGGAGGATAATTCAGATTATTGGCAGAGGTGATTTTACACCAATGAGGACATATTTATGAATGAGGATATTGATTTTAGCTAATAGACTACTTAAAATGTTACACAGTGTCCCTTTTAAATAATTAAAACTATATACTAGAGAATGGTCTTTCCCTGCTTCAATTCTCACATTAAAACCCTTACTGGCTTGTTTGTTTATCCAGTTCAGTGGGGCGTTACTGTGGTTTCTGTCCCATTCCCAGAGCTGCTGTTAAGAGGGGCGCCCAAGTGAAACCGGCTGGGCTTCAAGGCACTTCAGCGGCCAGACTATTCCAGGCCTAATACCATGTAAAGTAAGGGTGCTATCAGCAGTGGAAACCCAAACCAGGCCCCAACCAAACCGACACAAGGCTTAATTCCCTCCTCTGCCCAAATGAAACTTAAAGGTGCTATGAGGAACTTTTTAAATATTTCTGAAACAGTCTCCTTTTCCCTCTGATGATCATAAATGACATGTAACAGCAAACGAGACCATCAGTGCAAAGAATGCTATTTTTATATAGTTTTTCTTAATGCCTTTGTCATGGGTATACGCTCACCCAGGAACAACAGCTGGCGTGGTAAAAACACTACCACTTTTGTCCAAAGGGGGGCGCTAGAATTAACACACACTGAAAGTTCCTCGGAGCACCTTTAATGTGGATTTGTATATATTTTTTTGTCTGGATTTTAATGGAAGGCTCTCAGGGCGCAGTCAAACTTCCGGTTGGTCTGATATGAAAGGAAGCAGACTGGATAATAATTCACTTTCTTCTAGTTTTGTATTGCTGTAAAACATCGTAACGTTTAGTCATTGTTTGTTATTGGACTTAAACTTTTGAATTCTGGCTGTAAAATCAAATACCTTCCCACCACCACCTCAGAGAGAGTTCAGAACACACACACACGCACGCACACACACACACACACACACACACACACACACACACACACACACACACACACACACACACACACACACACACACACACACACACACACACACGCTCGCACACACACACACACGCACACGCTCGCACACACACACACACACACACACACACGCTCGCACACACACACACACACACACACACACACACACACACACACACACACTCACACGCTCGCACACACACACACTCACACACACACACACGCTCGCTCGCACACACACACACTCACACTCACACACACACACACACAGATCGTACCACATGGTAAACAATGGAAAACCTGCAGGTGAAATGCATTGTGGGAACTCAGAGAAACCCTGTGGATCTGTACGAACATTCCACATTAAAATCATCTTGTTTGTAACACGCGGTGAGTCTGGTTTTCTCCTAACACCCCGACATGTCTCCTAACACCCCGACGTGTCTCCTAACACCCCGACGTGTCTCCTAACACCTCGACGTGTCTCCTAACACCCCGACATGTCTCCTAACACCTCGACGTGTCTCCTAACACCCCGACATGTCTCCTAACACCGCAACGTGTCTCCTAACACCCCGACATGTCTCCTAACACCCCGACGTGTCTCCTAACACCCCGACGTGTCTCCTAACACCTCGACGTGTCTCCTAACACCCCGACATGTCTCCTAACACCTCGACGTGTCTCCTAACACCCCGACATGTCTCCTAACACCGCAACGTGTCTCCTAACACCCCGACATGTCTCCTAACACCTCGACATGTCTCCTAACGGCATGTCTCCTAACACCCGACATGTCTCCTAACACCGCAACGTGTCTCCTAACACCCCGACATGTCTCCTAACACCTCGACATGTCTCCTAACGGCATGTCTCCTAACACCCGACATGTCTCCTAACACCCCGGCGTGTCTCCTAACACCCCGACATGTCTCCTAACACCTCGACGTGTCTCCTAACACCCCGACATGTCTCCTAACACCCCGACGTGTCTCCTAACACCCCGACATGTCTCCTAACACCTCGACATGTCTCCTAACGGCATGTCTCCTAACACCCGACATGTCTCCTAACACCGCAACGTGTCTCCTAACACCCCGACATGTCTCCTAACACCCCGACATGTCTCCTAACACCCCGGCGTGTCTCCTAACGACATGTCTCCTAACACCCCGGCGTGTCTCCTAACACCCGACGTGTCTCCTAACACCTCGACGTGTCTCCTAACACCCGACGTGTCTCCTAACACCCCGACGTGTCTCCTAACACCCCGACGTGTCTCCTAACACCCGACGTGTCTCCTAACACCCCGACATGTCTCCTAACACCCCGACATGTCTCCTAACACCCGACGTGTCTCCTAACACCCCGACATGTCTCCTAACACCCCGACATGTCTCCTAACGACATGTCTCCTAACACCCCGACATGTCTCCTAACGACATGTCTCCTAACACCGCAACGTGTCTCCTAACACCCCGCCGTGTCTCCTAACACCCCGACGTGTCTCCTAACGACGTGTCTCCTAACGACATGTCTCCTAACGACGTGTCTCCTAACACCTCGACGTGTCTCCTAACGACGTGTCTCCTAACACCCCGACATGTCTCCTAACACCCCGACGTGTCTCCTAACACCCCGACGTGTCTCCTAACACCCCGACGTGTCTCCTAACACCCCGACGTGTCTCCTAACACCCCGACATGTCTCCTAACGACATGTCTCCTAACACCCCAACATGTCTCCTAACACCCCGACGTGTCTCCTAACACCCCGACGTGTCTCCTAACGACGTGTCTCCTAAAACCCCGACATGTCTCCTAACACCCCGACATGTCTCCTAACGACATGTCTCCTAACACCCCGACGTGTCTCCTAACGACGTGTCTCCTAACACCTCGACGTGTCTCCTAACGACGTGTCTCCTAACACCCCGACGTGTCTCCTAACACCCCGACATGTGTCTCCTAACGACATGTCTCCTAACACCCCGACATGTCTCCTAACACCCCGACGTGTCTCCTAACACCCCGACATGTCTCCTAACACCCCGACGTGTCTCCTAACACCCCGACGTGTCTCCTAACACCCCGACGTGTCTCCTAACACCGCGACGTGTCTCCTAACACCCCGACGTGTCTCCTAACACCCCGACGTGTCTCCTAACGACGTGTCTCCTAACACCCCGACGTGTCTCCTAACACCCCGACGTGTCTCCTAACACCTCGACGTGTCTCCTAACACCCCGACGTGTCTCCTAACACCCCGACGTGTCTCCTAACACCCCGACGTGTCTCCTAACACCCCGACGTGTCTCCTAACACCCCGACGTGTCTCCTAACACCTCGACGTGTCTCCTAACACCCCGACGTGTCTCCTAACACCCCGACGTGTCTCCTAACACCCCGACGTGTCTCCTAACACCTCGACGTGTCTCCTAACACCCCGACCCCGACGTGTCTCCTAACACCTCGACGTGTCTCCTAACACCCCGACGTGTCTCCTAACACCCCGACGTGTCTCCTAACACCTCGACGTGTCTCCTAACACCTCGACGTGTCT
>CM049417.1:1217500-1225000 GCA_026929865.2 Hyperoplus lanceolatus
TTCCTGTAAAGTTTATCAAATTAAAAGGACAATATCTTTAATGTGGATTGATAAATATGCCTAACTCTTTTCAGATGCTTTACTATCTTGCAAGTTAGGACAGACAGACAGACAGACGGGCGGAGAGACAGACAGACAGACAGACAGACAGACAGACAGATAGACAGATAGATAGATAGATAGATAGATAGATAGATAGATAGATAGATAGATAGATAGATAGATAGATAGATAGATAGATAGATAGATAGATAGATAGATAGATAGATAGATAGATAGATAGATAGATAGATCATATCCGGTCAGTTTAAATCGTCCATTTTCCTAAAGTTAAAAATGTTATTGCTACGAATTAGCTTCTGTCCTCGGAATAAGTCTTTGTGTGGGTGTGTGTGAGAGAGAGTAAATGTGTGTGTGTGTGTGTGTGTGTGTGTGAGAGAGAGAGTGTGTGTGCATGTATGTCTAGGTGTGTGTGTGTGTGTATGAGAGAGGGTGTGTGTGTTTAACAGCCATTTAATGGGAACGCTGATAGTATAATTAGTGAGGGGAAGACTGTTTCCCTCGAGGCTCATTAACACTGTTAGGTTTCTTCCTCCAGAAAAGACGAAGAAGAATATAAGAGGAGACATGGCGCCATCTGGTGGTGAGATACACACACTGCACCTCTGAGATTTATCAAAACGTGAAATCCTAAAAAAAATATATATATTATTCAACTGTTTAATTATACATGATAAACCATGTACAGTAAAGGACATAACTATTAGCCCTCCGATGGAAATTTCCCTTTTTTTTTTTGGCATTTTTATGCTTTATTGATAGTGTAGAGACAGAGGTGAAATGGGGCAGAGAGGGGAGTGACATGCAGAGAACGACCGCGGGCTGGAATACTTTTGACCCTTGTTGGAGCCATTTAAAGATGTTTTGTGTTTAATATATTTTAAGTAAATGCATTTTTAGTTTATGGCAAATTATGATTTATGAATTAAGTGTAGGAAATATTAATCATGTTTATTCATATGTATATCAACGCATTTTGTTTATGTGGTGATTGGTAATGTGTGTCACCTGGGGTGTCGTGCTCTACCTTATAGGGGAGGGACTTTGCTTTCATTCAGGTTGGAAAGGCAGAGAGCCAACAGTTTTTTGATCACGCTCACGCTCGCGCACACGCACACGCTCGCACATTACTTCATATTATCTCACATTTAGAAGTATTTTTGTCTAGTAAGAACCCTGTGTTTTTTGGCCGCAAATCAGTGACATTGTTTTGAGTTTTTTATGTTTTTTTTTTTATTGGAAAGTCAACCGGAGTTTCGTTTAATAAATCACACTCAACATCAAATTAAACGATCTCCGTGCGTGCTTACAATAAGGACGTGTGTCGGACTTTCTCTGCGTAAAGGAACCAGAAGAGCAAGCATAGGGTTTGCCGTTTCAACCCTGGTAGTTTTTGTGAACTAAATTAGTTTCTGTTTC
The DNA here is from genome assembly GCA_026929865.2 of Hyperoplus lanceolatus. Classification (NCBI taxonomy): domain Eukaryota; kingdom Metazoa; phylum Chordata; class Actinopteri; order Uranoscopiformes; family Ammodytidae; genus Hyperoplus; species Hyperoplus lanceolatus. Next base: position 1,218,980 of record CM049417.1, read on the forward strand.
TGCAAAGTAAAATAATGTTATCATCCCGAATAAAAGTAGTATGTTTGGCTGTGTTACCCATGGGAACTACTTTATGTAAGGGATAAAGTATAGCGAACGGGTCACTTGCTAGAAATAAAGACCGACAAGCTGAACAGGAGCCCGACGCGCAGCGGAGGATTAAATGTCAATAGAAGGGCTAATAATTCTATCCTCAACTATATATTGGGATTTGTTTTTAAAATGTAGCTCTTATTAACCATTATAAAAGCACATTTGAAGGCCAGATTACATAGTATTTGATCAGTAACGGGAATTAATACATACATTTAATTTTAAGATGTTTATATATTAGAGAATTAGACAGACAGACGGATGGGCGGACGGACGGACAGACAGACAGACAGACAGACAGACAGACAGACAGACAGACAGACAGACAGACAGACAGATAGATAGATAGATAGATAGATAGATAGATAGATAGATAGATAGATAGACAGACAGACAGACAGACAGACAGACAGACAGATTAAGTGGATTTGGGTTTACAGTACCGGGGGTTTTGTGAACATAATTCTCTAACGTATATAAACATCTTAACAGAAAAATAAAATAATTCATGATCCAATGATTTAAAAAAAAAAAAAATCTTAAAGTTTTAGAGAAGTTGGAATTATGTTTAATAAATTGGAACTTCCAGGATCAATACGTCATAATGAAAACGGGCAGAATGGGAATTGGAAACGAATGACGATGTTGGAGGTAAGATATTAGGAAATACACAGCGCCATCTGGTGGTGAGATACACACACTGCACCTTACAGTGTGACACATCCTAAATCATTTAGTTTTAGACCAATTTCTCAACTATGTATAAAATAACCACATCCGTTACTTTGTGATGGAGACTCATTTGGTCTGGAGAAAAAGTGAGGAGATATGCTTAACCCATTGATGACTATGGCAATCTAGGATGCATGTCCTTAATGCCTAGGGGTTTTCTGAAAAAATAGTTGGAATTGTCAAGTCTACCAAAACCTTAATATCTAAGCCTGTGTAGCACATAGAAACATGAAATAAAATACATTTAAAAGTTTAGGTTCACAGGTGTTATTTAAACATGCTCCCTTAGCGCTTACAAACCAACAAATATTTCTAAAAATCGTCAAAATGAGATGAATTAGAAGATTATTAAATATTGTTAATAAATAGATGCAATGTGTTGTGTGATTTTCGTCAGTAGTCTATAGTAGACCTTGATTCTGTGCACCAAACGCCACTAACTGTTCTGTCGCCGACATAGCCGGCGTATTTTTTTAATTATTTTGTTTTATTTTTTTGATTGACATGATTTTTGGCAAACCACACAACTTTTGGGTGGTCACGTGGTCTTAAAAAAATCAACAAAACCCACCTCATGTGTATTTGAACCAATGACAGTGCATTCTATGCTGGGAATGCCATGAAAATTAGATAAAGTAATAATGCTGCGCGACTCAGGCAGGAGAGCCAATGTGGCATCGCGCAGCAGCCGTCATCAATGGGTTAATACGCAGAATTGTATTTTTTTAAATTATTAGTTATGCCATTTAAAGCTGCAGTGTGTAGAATTTTGGGTTTTATTTCCTAGCAGATTTTGTAGAAAGTAATTATAATATCCATAAGTACATTTAATTTAGTACATAATAGCTGAAAGGGTCTCATATATGTCCATATTTCTGCATATTTTGGACCAAGGCCTAGTGCCGCCATCTTGAAAGTGTCATAGTTGGAATGTCATCAGGTGCATTGTTTAAAATTTAGAATTGTTCTTGTCCTTGAAGGCCACTGTAGCTTCTGTTATTATTCTAAAGGGGTGGGGTTACCCAGGGAGCGTTGCATTCTAGAACTTTGTAGAACTTTCTTGATGATGTCATATTACACACTGCACCTTTAAATCAGATCATTACATGCTGATCTGCGTCTAAAAGTGAGATGCTAACAATTACTTGGACTTTTTATATTGAAACATGAGACATTTTTTTAAATGAAATCTTACTTACTACTGGGCGCTCTGGTGGTGTAGTGGATAGAGTGTGTACCATATCAGCTCCGGCCTTCGTTGCAGTGGTCACGGATTCAAATCTGACCCGTGGACCTTTACTGCAGGTCATCCCCTCTCTCTCTCTCTCCCTCTCTCTCATCAAATAAAAGATTGAAAATGGCCCGAAAATAAACCATACTCACCATTTCGGAGCATTTGTAAGACTTCTGGAAGATTCATTTAAGAATTTTTAACACCACTTAGGGCATTGTTTTTACTTTTTCGGCCAAATGTTATTTTCCCTTCAGTAGTGAGTCTGGGTGTACAGCCCATTTCCCAGTTTTGCTGGAGGATTAGACAGGTCCAATAAACCAACAAAGCGAATGACTGAGAACGATGATTCAGCATTTCAATTGCCAAAAGCCGCTCATGACACACGGAATAATTGGTTGGCTAATCAAGTGGCACTGGGCAGATCAATAGTTTTAAACTATTAACAGACACCCGCCTCCTTGAGTGAACGTTTGCCAATTAAGCACTGCCAGCTTCTGTACAAATGAAATGAAGTAGATGGTCTGATACACCAGGCTGACCACTTAAGGCATTGTTTTTACTTTTTCAACACATTCTAAACTTTACGAGGATCTGGAGCGAACTTTGCTTGGAAGACAAAAAAAATAAATAAAAATACTGAAAATATTCACACAATTGAAAAGCTAGACCAGAATAATTTTTCAGTGAAATCAAAATCAAAAACTATTATTATTTTTTTGGGAACTTTATTGTCACGCCAGTTGTTGTTCCTGGGTGAGCGTATACCCATGACAAAGGCATTGAGAAAAACTATATAAAAATAGCATTCTTTTGCACTGATGGTCTCGTTTGCTGTTACATGTAATTAATGATCATCAGACGAAAGATGAGACTGTTTCAGAAATATTTAAAAGTTCCTCGTAGCAGCTTGAAGCGTCTTGCTCAAGGACACAATGGTAGAGATGGTGACAATTGCTTATACATCGTTAATAAATGTCACACACACACACACGCACACACACCCCCCGCCCCCCCCCCCCCCCCCCCCCCCCCCAGAAAAAAAGAAAAAAAAAAAAAAAACATGTTACAGAAATGTCACACACACGCACACAGACAGACACACACACGCACACAGACCGACAGACAGACAGACAGACAGACAAACACACACACGTTCTGATTGAAACTTTTATTCTTTTTTACTGGTGAGGTTTTCCTTCACAGACACACGACCGTCAAACCGCAGTGATGTCACTTCCTGTCCCAAATTGAACTACAAATGTACAAACTTTACATTTCCTGTTTCGTTTAGAACTACAGATTTAGACATTGGGAAATCATTGGGTTAATGTTACTGGGAGAAATATGTTAGCAACAAGTTATAATAGTAAATTAAAAAGGTGCTACAAGGAACTTTCAGTGTGTTAATTATAGCACCCCCTTTGGACAAAAGCAGTAGTGTTTTATACCACGCCAGCTGTTGTTCCTGGGTGAGCGTATACCCATGACAAAGGCATTAAAGGAATACTTCACCCATACGGAACCGGCGTTCTATCATTATAAAATCACTATTATAATATAATGAATGAGGTTTGTCTTCCCTCAGTCTTCCCTTGGCCCAGCTGTCCTGTTAATCCTGACCCTTACTGTGATGTCACAAGAAGGAAACTGTAGGGTTAGACCAGCGCCGTGAGTTGTCAGGGGGGGTGCGGGCTGCCTTGATTTCCAACTGACTAAAAAATAAAATAAAAAAAATAATATTGTTTAGTGTGCTTCTGTACGGTCATATCCGTACGAAAGGCCGCGATTTGCAGTAAATAAATGTCCAAGTGTCTCTGTAGGCTATTTAAAAAGAAATCAAGCAAGTAGACTAATAATAACATTAATGAATTATTGGTTATCTCATCACAGAAGGCCTATTGGCCTATAATAATAAAAAAACACCTTAACTATGTTCACAGTTTAAACATGTTTTGAATGAAATGCAAACCTCAGAGAATCATTTGCTCTTGTTTCTCTGTCCTGAGATTCACACAGACTGAGCAGTCTTGTTTAAATGTTACAAATTGAGCTAATAAACTGAACTTTGATTGTTTTGCTGCAGAAGTTATCTCAGCTCATTTGTGTTATCTAATGTGATAATAAGGTGATTGTATGCAGAATGTTCCTGCCAGAAACTCATACAGTGGTTTTGTACAGATACATAAGTACATATTAGCAGGTTCTCAATAGTATTTCAATTGGGGGGGGGGGGGGGGGGCGAAAAAAATTCTGTCCCCTAGGGGGGGCATGACAGAAAGTAATTGAGAACCACTGGGTTAGACAGTGAGACCATAAAACACTTTTCTCAGACTAAGATGATCCGATTTATTTTTTTTTTTGCACATTTATACTACATAGGATCTCAGAGTTCAGTACACCTTCATATTCCCACCGGTGAAGTAGGTCTTTAAGAAAAACTATATAAAAATAGCATTCTTCGCACTGATGATCATAAATTACATGTAACAGCAAATGAGACCATCAGTGCAAAGAATGCTATTTTTATATAGTTTTTCTTAACGCCTTTGTCATGGGTAATACGCTCACCCAGGAACAACAGCTGGCGTGGTAAAAACACTACCGCTTTTGTCCAAAGGGGGGCGCTAGAATTAACACACACTGAAAGTTCCTCAGAGCACCTTTAATACGCCCTCGTTCCCTGTTATCAATTAATTAAGTGTCTGTTGGAAACATACAAATAAATATTCAGAAATAAAAATGTTCTAAATGTTTCAATGTTCCAGGAAAAACCAAACTACGAGCGGGAGCCATATTACAAACATTAGAAATGAATTATTTTTACACTAACGCTCTCCACCCACCACACCCCCCACACACACACACACACACACACACACACACACACACACACACACACACACACACACACACACACACACACACACACACACACACACACACACACACACACACACACACACACACACACGGCGTCATACAGCATTTTAAATGAAAAACAATTTATGTTACAAACAAAAATCAAAAAAATCAAATTATTGTCTTTTTTCCATATTTTCTTCACAGAGTCCATTCTCATTCTAGGTGTGTGTGTGTGTGTGTGTGTGTGTGTGTGTGTGTGTGTGTGTGTGGTGTGTGTGTGTGTGTGTTCCCTACGTAGGTGTGCCGAATGTGTATGTGTCTGTGTGTCCCACTTTATAGTGTGTGTGTGTCTTTCGTAGCTGTGTGTGTGCGCGTGTGTGCGTGTCTTACGTGGCGGAATGTGTGTGTGTGTGTGTGTTTTATGTGTGTGTGTGTGTCTCGTGTGTGTGTGTGTGTGTGTGTGTGTGTGTGTGTGTGTGTGTGTGTGTGTGTCTCTCCTACGTAGCCGAGTGTGTGTGTGTGTCTCTCCTACGTAGCCGAGTGTGTGTGTGTCTCTCCTACGTAGCCGAGTGTGTGTGTGTGTGTGTTTCTCTCCTACGTAGCCGAGTGTGTGTGTGTGTGTGTGTGTGTGTGTTTCTCTCCTACGTAGCCGAGTGTGTGTGTGAATTCCAGTCACTAGCAGTTGATCGTTCGTCGATGGTTAACTCAGAGTCCGAATCTGTTTCCATCGAGGAGTTAACGTCCAAATTGTTCTCAACAGTTGAATTGCGATGTTCCGTATGAGAGCTTTTCGAATGCGTTGCTTGGGAACCACTCACACGCTCCCGCTCAACACAGCTGTTGTGTTTGGGGTCAATAGTACTGAACTGTGCGTTGGAAGTCGACTTAAAGTTGTTGTGAGTCCCATAGTCCTGCTGTGTTGTAGAAGTGTGTGAGAGTTTTGAGTTCGATTGTGATTGAGAATTGCAATTTCTCTGTAGCTCTGTTTGTAAGGTGTCTGCAGGGAGGGGTAAGGCTGCTGTGTAGTTCATCAAGTTTTCGTCCACCGCGCTGTTTACATGCCCAGAAGAAGAATGGTTTAACTGTACGTCCACTGCGCT
>CM049417.1:1232500-1245000 GCA_026929865.2 Hyperoplus lanceolatus
AGGGTGCAAGCTAACTATCAGGAGACATTTAGGGTTCAGTGTCTCTTTGCCCAGGGACACTTGGACATGTGGCGGGGAGACGGGGGATCCAACCAGCGACCCTGTAACCCAGTTTGGAAAGCAGGGACAGTGTGTTTACCTGTCATTTTGCCCTCCGTAGAGTGAGTATCCGGAGGGGGAGGACGCAAGAGAGGATCCGAGAGGAGAGGAGGAGAGAGAGCAGGCTGACTCCACCGGGCTGGGAGCGCCAGAGGAGCCAGAGCTACAGGGGGAAACGCCGCCACGCAGCCCAGGGAAGAGGCTCCGGTTTGGGTTGGTCAGGACGCCGCTACGCCTCGGTCTCGCCTCGGCTCTGGTGCTCCTGGAGAGGGTTAGTGGATAAGAGACGTTAATGACTGCATTTAAAGGTGCAGTGTGTAATATGACATCATCAAGAAAGTTCTACAAAGTTCTAGAATGCAACGCTCCCTGGGTAACCCCAACCCTTTAGAATAATAACAGAAGCTACAGTGGCCTTCAAGGACAAGAACAATTCTACATTTTAAACAATGCACCTGATGACATTCCAACTATGACACTTTCAAGATGGCGGCACTAGGCCTTGGTCCAAAATATGCAGAAATATGGACATATATGAGACCCTTTCTAAGGGGAAAAAAACTATTCAAAAAATGTTCTTCAGCTATTATGCACTAAATTAAATGTACTTATGGATATTGTAATTACTTTCTACAAAATCTGCTAGGAAATAAAACCCAAAATTCTACACACTGCAGCTTTAATATCTAAAGACACACAGAGGAGTGTGTCCTGACCAACCCAAAGCCACTCCATCTTCCCAGGGTTGTAAATGATGTCTATGTGTTTTGGAGACACACATTCAGCCATTAATTTCTCATCAAAAATAAAACGCTATTTAGAGAAAATAAAATCACACACACACACCGACTCTTTCTGGGCCTAGCCTCTGCTGTGACGCTCCTTGGAGTGAAACAAGGAGTGTCTAGGAAGCCTAACATAATACCTCTACATTTACCATTTCAGAATTCTAACCACTACCACTACAAGCGCCCCTTCCGGTCCGTATTTGACAGCTGCTAACAATATAAATAAATGGTTCTGAAGACAGTCATTTGGAGAACTTACACCAACCCAGGAGGACTAAAGCCCCTTTCACAAATGAACTCCGGCAATTATCCGTAGAATGTCCGGATCTACCCTCTCTCTCTCTCTCTCACACACACATTCAAATATATTACGCCCATCCCCTGCTTCTGATCACCGTAATTTCATAGTCTGCCTGTCAATATTCGCTCTATTCCATCTCTGCACATGTTTAAAAATGCTCTGTCATCTCACTTTACAAACAGCTGTTCATGTTACTAATCATGTATTGTAATGCAATGTATTACTTAACCTTTTGTTATTACTGTTATCACTTCACCATGTATTTTATATTTTTTTCTCGGAAAAGTACTATGCAAGACTGATGTCAAGCACTTAATATGCGTGCGTGCGTGTGTGTGTGTGTGTGTGTGTGTGTGTGTGTGTGTGTGTGTGTGTGTGTGTGTGTGTGTGTGGTATGTTATTTGTATTATATATATTTTCATTTTTGTATGTTAAGAATATGTTTTTATTTGTATTTTTTGTTTGTAAGGACCCCCTTGAAAACGAGATGGTTTCATCTCAAGGGGTTATCCTAATAAATAAATAAATAAATAAATAAATAGTAACAGTGCGTAAAAGGGGCTAATCTTTCTGCCATGTAAAAAAAACCAAAAACATTTATAGTAGGGTGCACCTTTGAGAGGTTTTTAATGACCGTCAAGATTTGTTTTTGTGAACATTCACACCCGTACCTGCTTCTTTTCCTCCTTTTCTTCTTGCTCTTCCCGTCTCTCTCTCTCCCTGTGAGCGTGCGCGTCTCTCTGAGCGTGCACGTGACCGAGTCTCTGCTGCCCGCCGAGCAGCCGGACCAGGAGCGTGCACGAGAGCCGCGCACGTCGACACAACCACCATCGTCTTTCTCCGTATCGGGCTGAGGGGCGTCTCTGTCTCCCGAGGTGGAGGGGGGGACAGCGGGGAGATTCAGGATCCCAGCGGGGTCTAAAAAGCAACAAGAAAAGCTTTGGATTTACCCTGCGTTCCAATCCCCATACTTCCCAACTATTTAGTATGCCAGAAAAAGATTTAGGACGTCCCAATACATGCACGTCAATTGTAGTATACTGAAAATACATAAATGCCCCACTAACTCCAATAGCATTTTGCAGTATTCGTCTTTATTCTTGACATTTCTCGACATAATGAAAAATAAAAATCTTCCTTATCTGATTTTTTTTCTCTCTCCTGTCTGTGGCCCTAAAACTCTTCTGTGCTTTAGTATGTAGTGTAGTAAACAGACTAAAACTCTTCTGTACTTTAGTATGTAGTGTAGTAAAAAGAAAGAGTATGTGATTTGGAACGCAGGGTTAATATACTCAAAATAGGGTCGTAAAAAGCTACAGTGTGTAATATATCAAACATGTGTAGCAGCATATAGTGGTGAGATTGAATGTGGATATAAAAGGCTTGTGCTAAGAAGACAGACAGACAGACAGATACATAGATAGATAGAGAGATAGAGTGACAGACAGACAGACAGTCAGACAGACAGACAGATAGATAGATACAGAATGTAACATGACTATCCCTTGTACCTTCTAAACAGGAGAGTGTATTGGGACTCTTGGTATCCCCTCCCATCTGGTTCCTCTTGGTCTCACCGTCGCTGTCAGAGGAAAGCTGAACCAACTCCGGTGTCCGTTCTGCTATCGGCTTCTTGTACCTGCCAGGGAATGATTTAGACATTGATAGATAGATAGACAGTAGATAGACAGATAGACAGATAGATAGATAGAGATAGATAGATAGATAGATAGATAGATAGATAGATAGATAGATAGATAGATAGATAGATAGATAGATAGATAGATAGATAGATAGATAGATAGATGGATAGACTTCTTATTCCTCCTATAATAAAAATAAAAATACTACACAGTCATTCCCAATTTGATGGCAGACAGAGTATATATATATTTTTTTTATACAGGTAAATCCCATCGAGACCGGAGACTCTTTTTAAAGGGAGACCTGTTCCCATTCCCACGTTACCATTCACACACACATTCATACACCGATAAGCTAACTATCGGGAGCAATTTAGGGTTCACTGTCTCTTTGCCCAGGGACACTTGGACATGTGGCGGGGAGACGGGGGATCCAACCAGCGAGTAACCCAGTGGAGGACCGCCCTACACACTTCACCACAGACGCCCCAAATATGCCCTTCTACAACAACTAAAGGAATCCCTTGGCTTCTTGACACATAAAAAGCCTAAAGCAGAATTTACAGAGAACAATCCGAAAAGTACATTAAATTACTACAAAAATAAATGTGCCATGACTTTACCCGACTATCAGACACTCCTCCTCCTTCTCTCCTGTCTCGTGATTGGCCCCCGAGTCCTGGGTGGGCGGGCTTAACGTCAGAGAACAGGACGGCTCATTGGCTGTGCTGTAGGACGGACCGGGAGTCTCATCGTCCCACACCGATAGGCTGAGACAACTTCCTGTATGGATGACATCACAGGTTAGGTTTTCCCTGCTTCTAAATCACACACTTTTTTTTTTTAAAGATTATTTTTTGGCATTTTCAAGCTTTATTAGACAGTACAGAGTTGAAATGGGGAGAGAGAGAGAGAGAGAGAGAGAGAGAGAGAGAGAGAGAGAGAGAGAGAGACTGCGATCCTCTCTAGGCCTTCTGGCAGGAGAGGAGAGGAAATAAGGACGTCTGTTGTGAAGTGTGTAGGGCGGTCATCCACTGGGTTGAGGATGACCACTGAGGATGACCTGCAGTAAAGGTCCACGGGTAGGATTTGAACCCGCGACCACTGCAACGAAGGCCGGAGCCAATATGGTATACGCTCTATCCACTACACCACCGGAGCGACCTGATTTCTTTATACTACACTACATACTAAAGAACAGAAAAGTTATAAAAATAAAGAGATTAATTAAAATTAAATAAATTCATATAAAAATAAAAATATAAAGATATCTTAATAAATAAACAAATTGATTAAAAACTAACTAAACGTTCCCAGTTGTGACTGTAGAATAAGGCAGATGGGGCGATTATGGTGCAGTGGTCAGAGCGTCGACCCCCCCCGGGTTAGAATCCAGCCCGGGTCGTTCTCTGCATTTTCCCCCCCTCCATAGAGTCTCAGTCCTCTTCACAGCAGACCCGGTTAGAATCCAGCCGGGTCGTTCTCTGCATGTCATTGCCCTCTCTGACACATTTAATCTCTGTCTCTACACACTGTCTGATAAAAGCAAAAATCCATAAATAAATAAATAAAAAATAACAAGCCTACCCCCAAGATTATAATACACCAAGTACATATAATAATAATAAATAAATAAATAAATATATTACGAAATATATATAAAACTAGAAAAAAAATATAATAAAAAAAATAAGATATCTTAATAATCAAACAATAAATAAAAGTTCCCAGTTGTGACCCTGACCTGTGTTCCCCCCTGTGGTCCCTGGCTCCTCCCCCTCTGACCTGTGTTCCCCCCGGTGGTCCCTGGCTCCTCCCCCTCTGACCTGTGTTCCCTGGCTCCTCCCCCTCTGACCTGTGTTCCCCCCGGTGGTCCCTGGCTCCTCCCCCTCTGACCTGTGTTCCCTGGCTCCTCCCCCTCTGACCTGTGCCCCGGTGGTCCCTGGCACCTCCCCTCTGACCTGTGTCCCCCGGTGGTCCCTGGCTCCTCCCCCTCTGACCTGTGTCCCCCGGTGGTCCCTGGCTCCTCCCCCCTCTGACCTGGCGTCCCTGGCTCCTCCCCCTCTGACCTTTCCCCCTCCCCCTCCCCCCCCGGTGGTCCCTGGCTCCTCCCCCTCTGACCTGTGTCCCCCGGTGGTCCCTGGCTCCTCCCCCCCTGACCTGTGGTCCCCCGGTGGTCCCTGGCTCCTCCCCCTCTGACCCCCCCGGTGGTCCCTGGCTCCTCCCCCCTGACCTGTGGTCCCCCCGGTGGTCCCTGGCTCCTCCCCCTCTGACCTGTGGTCCCCCCCGGTGGTCCCTGGCTCCTCCCCCCTCTGACCTGTGTTCCCCCCGGTGGTCCCTGGCTCCTCCCCCTCTGACCTGTGTTCCCCCCGGTGGTCCCTGGCTCCTCCCCCTCTGACCTGTGTTCCCCCCGGTGGTCCCTGGCTCCTCCCCCTCTGACCTGTGTTCCCTCCCCCCCCCCCCGGTGGTCCCTGGCTCCTCCCCCTCTGACCTGTGTTCCCCCCGGTGGTCCCTGGCTCCTCCCCCTCTGACCTGTGTTCCCCCCGGTGGTCCCTGGCTCCTCCCCCTCTGACCTGTGTTCCCCCGGTGGTCCCTGGCTCCTCCCCCTCTGACCTTTTCCCCCCGGTGGTCCCTGGCTCCTCCCCCTCTGACCTGTGTTCCCCCCGGTGGTCCCTGGCTCCTCCCCCTCTGACCTGTGTTCCCCCCGGTGGTCCCTGGCTCCTCCTCGCCCTCTGAGATGGCGATAACGCTCCCGTCCCCCTCGCTGCTGCTCCCGTCCACCTCCATGGCGTCCGGCGGCTCGTACACACACTGCAGGTCGTAGCTCTCCAGGCTGAGGGGCGACCGCGCAAAGCTCACCTGGGGTACAGAGAGGTTACAATACATCAAGTATAGAATAGACAGTGTAAAGCTAACCTGGAATACATCATAGGATTAAATTACATTAAAGGTGCAGTGTGTAATATGACATCATCAAGAAAGTTCTACAAAGTTCTAGAATGCAACGCTCCCTGGGTAACCCCAACCCTTTAGAATAATAACAGAAGCTACAGTGGCCTACAAGAACAATTCTAGATTTTAAACAATGCACCTGATGACATTCCAACTATGACACTTCAAGATGGCGGCACTAGGCCTTGGTCCAAAATATGCAGAAATATGGACATATATGAGACCCTTTCTAAGGAAAAAAAAAATAATAATAAAAAAAAATGTCAGCTATTATGCACTAAATTAAATGTACTTATGGATATTATAATTACTTTCTACAAAATCTGCTAGGAAATAAAACCCAAAATTCTACACACTGCAGCTTTAAGGTTAAACTACATCAAGTATGGACATCAGGGCATGTTACTAGCTACGGTGTCCCCTTTGTTACATACTAGTTTACAGAGCCTAGGCTGTGTATTAACACGAGGTCATTTACTTAAAGTGAAAATACATTAAGATTTAAATAACTTAAAGGAATACTTCACCCATACAGAACCGGTGTTCTATCATTATAAAATCCCTATTATAATATAATGAATGAGGTTTTTCTTCCCTCAGTCTTCCCTTGGCCCAGCTGTCCAGTTAATCCTAACCCTACATTTTACCATGTGTGATGTCACTCATGGGAAAATGTAGGGTTAGACAGTGAGACCATAAAACACTCTTTCTGCCTTTTCTCAGGCTAGGATGAACCGATTTCTAAACTGTTTTGCACATTTATACTACATAGGATCTCAGAGTTCAATACACCTTCATATTTCCACCGGTGAAGTAGGGCTTTAAATAAACGATTTGATTAAACAACAGATAAAGGTTCCCAGCTATGTTTAGTGCCTAGCCCACTGACCAGCTCATGCAGGAAGTGGTCGGTCCTGGCCAATAGGAAAGGCCGCAGCTCTTCTTCTATGGTGGAATGGTCCTCCAAGCCGTGTCGCGCCAGTCGAGCCATTATGATGCGCTGCACGATATCCACCAATGAGCCGTGGGCGCCGTAAAGCACCTGATAGGGTAAACACCATCACACAAAACCTTTTTATTAATGTTACATTTTAGTTGTATAAATATTTTATTATATTTATTATCTATTATTTAATTTTTATTTAAATTGTATATACCTGTATATTATTATAATTTTTTTATTTATTTATCTTTTATTTTATTTTATTTTATTTTTTTAAGAAATTACTCATTTTGTGTTCTTAAGATGGTGCAAATGTTTGTTTGTGTATGTTGTTAAAAAATAAAAATAAAACGATAAAACAAATATTGTGGAAAAAATAATTATCCCACAAGACTCATAAATACAAAGCTACCCCCCAACATTAACCACAGTGATAGAGTCCATTTTACAACTCATGCTAACTTTACATTGTCTGATTACTTTACTCACCGTTAGCTCGCGTCGTAGCCACGGGCGCAGTCTGTTCAGGCTAACGGGGTTGTCACGGAAGCTCTCGGCGGTGATGTCACGAGGCCCCTGGTTCACCCCGTCGGAGACCCCGTCTGAGGAGAGGAGAGAGGGGTGTACATGTGTTATTCTCTTGTTTTGGGTAAAAAAACTACTTTTTGTGGCCATTTCTGGAAAAATAAAAATAAAAAATAAAAAATAATAATAGCCTTGTTTGAGATGTCGCCGTCTTGCTAAGACCTGCGCAATTATGACGCTCGGCTTGCTGAGCGCACAGCATTTTTGCAGCATTTTTGTTGTGCGCTCAGCAAGACGCGCGTCATAGTTGTGCAGGTCTGAGCAAGACGGCTCCAAGTCGAACGAGGCTGATGATAATAAAAAGAAGAAGAAAAAAAATCAAATAAAAAGTACATAATAATAATGGGAAAACATGTAAAAGAACTAATTACCAATAGAATGCTAAAAATAGAATAAAATAAAAACACACTTTAAACTCACCCTGTACCCCTGGGACCCCTCTAACCCGTATAGCGCTGCGGTAAAGGGCCCTTCTGAGAGCCACCGTCTCTCTCTCTCTCTCTCAGTCTCCTCACACTCCCTCCTTCCCTCTCTCCCCTCCCTCTCTCAGTCTCTCTCTCTCTCTCTCCCTCCCTCCCTCTCTCTCTCCCTCCCTCTCTCTCTCTCTCCCTCACTCTCTCCCTCACTCTCAGTCTCTCTCTCTCTCCCTCCCTCCCTCCCTCCCTCTCTCTCTCTATGTCAATCTACTGATAATATCTAATCAGCAAGTCCAAACTATTTGCATTACTTGAATTTAAAAAAAATTAAGAAAAAAATTTAAAAAAATAAATGAAACCCTCCACAGACACATTATATTGGCACCCACTCACCCTGTACCCCTGGGACCCCTCTAACCCGTATGGCGCGGAGGTAGAGGGCCCGTCTGAGAGCCACCGTCTCTCTCTCTCTCAGTCTCCTCACGCTCCCTCCTTCTCTCTGAACGCGTTGCCTAGCAGCCAGACGCGTCAGCAACCGCCTCGACGACCGGTCGTTAGCGACAACGGGCGCCGCGGCTCCACCGAGCGCCGAAAGACCCTCGAATATCACGCCACGCTCTGAAAGAAGACAGAAAGTTATCCATCTGTCTGCCTGTCTGTCTGCCTGCCTGTCTGTCTGTCTGTCTGTCTGTCTGTCTGTCTGCCTCTCTGTCTACCTGTCTGTCTCTCTCTCTTTCTCTCTCTATCTATCTATCTATCTATCTGTCTGTCTGTCTGTCTGCCTCTCTGTCTGTCTGTCTCTCTGTGTGTCTGTCTGTCTGCCTGCCTGCCTGCCTGCCTGTCTTTCCGTGTGTCTGTCTCTCTGTGTGTCTGTCTGTCTGTCTGTCTGTCTGTCTGTCTGTCTGTCTGTCGAATATCACCCCACGCTCTGAAAGAACAAGACAGGGAAGGTTATCTGTCTGTCTGTCTGTCTGTCTGTCTATCTATCTATCTATCTATCTATCTATCTATCTATCTATCTATCTATCTATCTATCTATCTATCTATCTATCTATCTGTCGAATATAACGCCACGCTCTGAAACAATAGGACAGAATATGTTGTCTGTCTGTCTGTCTGTCTGTCCGTCCGTCCGTCCGTCTGTCTGTCCATCTGTCCGCCTGTCTGTCTGTCCTTCTAACTATGTAATGTGTGGAGTTAGTTTCATGATAGTAAAGCATCTGAAAAGACTTATAGGAATATGTATGATTGGAATGAGGGTTGAGAAAGCCTTTCAGAGACTGTGTCAGTCACTCTGAGAGGGAGACAGTTCATCAAAAACAACAAACTCTTTGGTCCAGAGTAAAAGTGATGAGATTTCCTTTAAATGTTGAAAAATACATTGGGTGTGTGTGTTTGTGTGATGTGTCTGTCTGTCTGTGTGTGTGTTTGTGTGATGTGTCTGTCTGTCTGTGTGTGTGTTTGTGTGATGTGTCTGTCTGTGTGTCTGTCTGTCCGTGTGTCTGTCTGTGTGTGTGTTTGTGTGATGTGTCTGTCTGTGTGTCTGTCTGTGTGTCTGTCTGTCTGTCTGTGTGTCTGTCTGTACGTGTACGCACGTGTGTGTGTGTGTGATTGTGAGAGAGAGGAGAGTGAGTGAGTGAGTGTGTGTCTGTCTGTCTGTGTGTCTCTGTCTGTCTGTCCGTCTGTACTAACCCTGTCTGCCTGTCTGTCTGTGTGTCTGTCTGTCTCTCTGTCTATGTGTCTGTCTGTCTGTGTGTCTGTCTGTACTAACCCTGTCTGCCTGTCTGTCTGTCTGTCTGTCTGTACTGACCCTGTGTGATCTCATGTCTGTCTGTGTGTCTGTCCCTCTGTCTATGTGTCTGTCTGTCTCTCTGTCTATGTGTCTGTCTGTCTATGTGTCTGTCTGTCTGTGTGTCTGTCTATGTGTCTGTCTGTCTATGTGTTGTGTGTCTGTCTGTCTATGTGTCTGTGTGTCTGTCTATGTGTCTGTCTGTCTATGTGTCTGTCTGTCTGTCTATGTGTCTGTCTGTCTGTCTATGTGTCTGTCTATGTGTCTGTCTGTCTGTCTGTCTATGTGTCTGTCTGTCTATGTGTCTGTCTGTCTGTCTGTCTGTGTGTCTGTGTCTGTCTATGTGTCTGTCTGTCTGTCTGTCTGTCTATGTGTCTGTCTATGTGTCTGTCTGTCTATGTCTGTCTGTCTATGTCTGTCTGTCTGTCTGTCTATGTGTCTGTCTATGTGTCTGTCTGTCTGTCTATGTGTCTGTCTATGTGTCTGTCTGTCTGTCTATGTGTCTGTCTATGTGTCTGTCTGTCTGTCTATGTGTCTGTCTGTCTATGTGTCTGTCTATGTGTCTGTCTGTCTGTCTATGTGTCTGTCTGTCTGTCTATGTGTCTGTCTATGTGTCTGTCTATGTGTCTGTCTGTCTGTCTATGTGTCTGTCTGTGTGTCTGTCTGTCTATGTGTCTGTCTATGTGTCTGTCTGTCTATGTGTCTGTCTATGTGTCTGTCTGTCTGTCTATGTGTCTGTCTATGTGTCTGTCTGTCTGTCTATGTGTCTGTCTATGTGTCTGTCTGTCTGTCTATGTGTCTGTCTATGTGTCTGTAGTACTGACCTGGTGTGATCTCATGTCTGTTGGTGTCCATGGGCTCGTCGGTGTCTGTGCCTGGTGGCAGCAGAGGCAGAGAGAGGTACGGAGACTCCAGATACCACTCCCACACTCTGCCTGCTCTCTCTCTCCTCCACCGCCTCGACCCGCTGTCCCCCTCCCCACCGCGACCCGCCATCTCCTGGCACAGGGGGGAGACACACAGGGGGGAGACACACAGGGGGGAGACACACAGGGGGAGACACAGGGGGGAGACACACAGGGGGGGGGAGACACACAGGGGGGAGACACACAGGGGGAGACACACAGGGGGGAGACACACAGGGCGGAGACACACAGGGCGGAGACACACAGGGGGGAGACACACAGGGGGGAGACACACAGGGGGGAGACACACAGGGGGGAGACACACAGGGGGGAGACACACAGGGGGGAGACACACAGGGGGGAGACACACAGGGGGGAGACACACAGGGCGGAGACACACAGGGGGGAGACACACAGGGGGGAGACACACAGGGGTTATGGGTATTTAGTTTAAAAAAAAAGAAGAAAAGAAAACATGTTACAAATTATTTAAAAAGTATTTAAAAAACTAAACTAAGAAGCAGCAACAAAAATGTGCCTCAAAACACAGACAGACAGACAGACAGACAGACAGACAGACAGGCAGACAGACCCACAGACAGGCAGACAGACAGACAGACCCACTGACAGACAGACAGACAGACAGGCAGACAGACCCATAGACAGGCAGACCCACAGACAGGCAGACAGACAGACAGACCCACTGACAGACAGACAGACAGGCAGAGAGACATGCCCACAGACAAACAGACAGACAGACAGACAGGCAGACAGACAGAGACAGGCCCACAGACAGACAGACAGACAGACAGACAGACAGAGAGACAGGCCCACAGACAGACAGACAGACAGACAGGCAGACAGACAGAGAGACAGAGAGACAGGCCCACAGACAGACAGACAGACAGACAGAGAGACAGGCCCACAGACAGACAGACAGACAGTACCTCTCCCTCTGCTCCTCTGTGTCTCCGGAGCATCAGTCTCATCTGGTGGTCGCTCCTAGCCGCCGACGCCATCGCTGCGACCATGGCAACAGTGGCGGCTACGCTACTGTTAGCAGGAGGCGGTCGCAGCGTGTACTCCTGGGGTCAACGATTAAAACAGGGATTAAAGGGGCGCTCCGGTGGTGTAGTGGATAGAGCGTGTACCATATTGGCTCCGGCCTTCGTTGCAGTGGTCGCGGGTTCAAATCTGACCCGTCTTACCCGTGGACCTTTACTGCAGGTCACCCCCCCCCCTCTCTCTCTCTCTCTCTCTCTCTCTCTCTCTCTCCTCTCTCTCTCTCTCTCTCTCTCTCTCTCTCTCTCTCTCTCTCTCTCTCTCTCTCTCTCTCTCTCTCTCTCTCTCTCTCTCTCTCTCTCTCTCTCTCTCTCTCTCTCTCTCTCTCTCTCTCTCTCTCCATTTCAACTCTGTACTGTCTAATAAAGCTTGAAAATGCCAAAAAATGATCTTAAAAAAAACAAAACAATGCAACATACTGTATAAAAGAGGTAAATGCATAAGAGAAACAAAAGTAGAGCCCGACCGGTTAATCTGATGTATTCCAGTCCCATACTTTCTACTATTTAGTATGTAGATAAAAGATTTAGAATGTCCCGATTCTTGTGGCCAGATTTAGTATGGTTAGAAGTACCCGGATGTCCTACTTCATTCGATATTTGTGTTGTGTTGAAAACAGCATCCTATTGGGCGATTCTGACCCACAATCCAGTGCACACCGGAAGTGACGTCCCATCAACGGAGCCTCCGTATGAAAACAACCGGGGATGAGACGGATATAAATGCAAGAGGCAAGATCAAGGAGCCATGTTATGATGGAATAAATAAGTTAAAGTATTTCCCAAATGTATGCCTTCATAATATAATAACGAAAAAAGCAAATGATTGGTTTCATAGGACCTACTCCCAAATATTGAGCAACTGGACTACTTGACAAATAGAAGTATAAACCATACACAACAAAGGCGCCCTTGATTCAATTAGATGACTTGTATTTAGATTCACAAAGGCATCCGGCTACATAAACAAATTAACTTCATTGTTATATTATGATTAGAATATTCATATTCATAACAG
>CM049417.1:1247500-1250000 GCA_026929865.2 Hyperoplus lanceolatus
AGATTGTGTAGTTCTTAAAAATCGAAAGCCAACATAAAGCTAAGCTAACTATCCAGCTAACTCACTCCTTTACGAGTGAACCCATGGACTGTAATGCATAAAATATAAAAGGCTAAAGAGTGCAACCCATCCGTGACATTAGCCGTGAACACACGACCATGCTAAAGCCGCATATATGCCCAGAAACAGCAGTGTTAGCATTTTAGCTTCAGTAACCTAGCTAACTCGTTACCTGATTTTCTGGCTCTTCCACTGGGGTTTTCCTCCGCCTCCTGGCCGACCCACGGGCCACTGTGGGCGGCATCCGAGTCTACGTGTACCGGGGGCGGGTGTTTTCACAACGAAACTCCCGGTAAAGACGGTGAAATGAGAACAAACTGAAACATTTGTCGGTCGAGAGAAGCGAAGCTAGACTACAACATACACCGCTGGACTACAGGATAGGCCGCGCGAGGCATGATGGGAAACCACACTTCCGGTTTATTTTATTTTAGTTTATTATTATTTATTTTTTTTTAGACAAAAACTCCCACACAGATACAGCGGCTCTTTATTCTTCACCTGCTATCAATTATTATGAATTAATTGTTATAATTAAATGTTTTATAATGTGTTTTATGTATTCTAATCTTATTATTTATTTTGTTAAGACGAAGATTGTAAATTAAAAATATTCTCCCCCCTCCCCCTCCCCCTCCACCCTCCCCCTCCCCCTCCCCCTCCCCCTCCCCCTCCCCCTCTCCCCTTACGGATGTAAAATATCTGACATAATGTGAAAAATGAAAGATTTATTTTTAAAAAAAGTAAAATATTTCAACTAGCCTATTTGTGTTGCAGTACCCACTCAGTCCGCGGTGGGAGTTGGCGCTATTGAGCAAACAAACTGCATTAACACAGGCAGAATAAAACAGGGATTAATATTGTAAACAAACAGTAGTCCTCCGCTATAAACAGTCTACCATGGGCTTTAAACGACTTTAATTATCAGGCTTTTCTTCTGATTGGATATAAAACATGGCGGTGTTGAGCAGACGGACTTTGGACGCAATCTACTCCCTGGTAAATGCAATAAATTCATTTATTTACCGGTAAACGGAACTAACGGCTAACGGTTAGCTACTTGCTGAGCTAACACGCTAGCGGTTAGCTGCTGGTTTAAAACTGGAATACAAACGCAATTTTTTTTTTTTTTCTCTCTTTGAACCAAGATTTAACTTAATTTTACTGTAAGCTGAGTAAGGGCACATCACAGGTATATAAAATATATCACAATAACGGGGTTTGTGTCTCGCGATAACTTGAAAAAGACATATAATAAGTCTATAATTACAACCAAGATATTAAAAAAGAAGAAAAAATAGTTCATTCTAATGTTAGAAAACCTGTTATTCTAATGTAATTAAACCTAAGAAACACATCTTACAATAACTTGAGGATATCTGGGAATAATGTGAAGTATCTTGATACAACTGTCTTTCTTTTGTTATTAAGAACATACTGTTACTATTATGTTACACAAGACATCTTTTAATTTCGCGTTGTGTAAATACTACAACACAATCAAAAATAAAACTTCTATTCTATTCTATGATGTCCATTCTGGGAGAGGGATCCCTTCTTCTGTCACACACGCACACACACACACACACACACACACACACACACACACACACACACACGTATACACAGACAGACAGACACACACACACACACACACACACACACACACACACACCCACATATACACACAGACACACACACACACACACACACACACACACACACACACACACACACGCACGCACACACACACACACACACACACACACACACACACACACACACACACACACACACATACACATAGACACACACACACACACACACACATATACACACAGACAGACAGACACACACACACATATACACACAGACACACACACACACACACACACAACACTGAGGGATCCCTTCCTCTTTCACTCTCTCTGAGATTTCTAAAATAAAAATAAATCCCGATAAATGGTTTTTACTGTATGGAACTCTCTTGAATATAAATCTCGTTTTCCTCCGTCCTTATCTGTAGGTGTTACTGGGGCTGGTAATCTTGTCCTGGTCGTATGTGATCTACGCGGGCAGGGTCGCGTCTCATTGGCTGCTGGAGGAAAGGTCCCGCCTCCAACTCCAGGACTGACAGCTGATTGGACCAGCCAGGTAACAACAGGCTCCATTACATATTCATAGATAAGAAATGAAAAAAAAAAGTTCAAATTCTTTCAATTTCAAAATTGTATTGATCTTAACCCATTGATGACTATGGCAATCTAGGATGCATGTCCTTAATGCCTGAGGGTTTTCTGAAAAAATAGTAGGAATTGTCAAGTCTACCAAAACCTTAATATCTAAGCCTGTGTAGCACATAGAAACATGAAATAAAATACATTTAAAAGTTAAGGTTCACAGGTTTTATTTAAACATGCTCCCTTAGCGCTTACAAACC
>CM049417.1:1255000-1257500 GCA_026929865.2 Hyperoplus lanceolatus
ATACTAAAGTACAGAAGAGTTTTAGTCTTTTTACTACACTACATACTAAAGTACAGAAGAGTTTTAGTCTTTTTACTACACTACATACTAAAGTACAGAAGAGTTTTAGTCTTTTTACTACACTACATACTAAAGTACAGAAGAGTTTTAGTCTTTTTTTAATACTACTACTACATACTAAAATACAGAAGAGTTTTAGTCTTTTTTTACTACACTACACACTAAAGTACAGAAGAGTTTTAGTCTTTTTGCTACACTACATACTAAAGTACAGAAGAGTTTTAGTCTTTTTACTACACTACATACTAAAGTACAGAAGAGTTTTAGTCTTTTTACTACACTATATACTAAAGAGTTTTAGGGCCACAGACAGGAGAGAAAAAAATCAGATAAGATTTTTTTTATTATGTTGAGAAATGCCAAGAATATAGACGAATACTCCAAAATGCTATTGGAGTTAGTGGGGCATATATGTACTTTCAGCATACTACAATTGACGTGCATGTATTGGGACATCCTAAATCTTTTTCTGGCATACTAAATAGTAGGGAAGTATGGGGATTGGAGCGCAGGTGGGAATCCAGAGACCCCATGTTTTATTTTAGTGTTTATTTAACCTGCAATGAATCGGCACAATCTAAAAAATGTGTTCTTGGTATTTTAGTGTATTTAAAGGCGGAATACTTGACATGTGTGTGTGTGTGTGTGTGTGTGTGTGTGTGTGTGTGTGTGTGTGTGTGTGTGTGTGTGTCTATTGAAGGTGCTACGAGGAACTTTTAAATATTTCTGAAACAGTCTCATTTTTCCTCCGATGATCATAAATGACATGTAACATCAAAACGAGACCATCAGTGCAGAGAATGCTATTTTTATATAGTTTTTTCTTAATGCCTTTGTCATGGGTATACGCTCACCCAGGAACAACAGCTGGCGTGGTAAAAACACTACCGCTTTAGTCCAAAGGGGGGCGCTAGAGTTAACACACACTGAAAGTTCCTCGGAGCAGCTTTAAGACCACGAAAAACCATATGTCTTAATTTTCACATTTTAGACAAAATATAGACAAAGGAAGAAAAATAAAGCCGTTATCTCACTGTCAAGTTTATAATAATTTACCACACATGACATTTTGCTAAAAATACACAAAAAAAATACATTTATTTACTAAAATATGATCACATACACTTTAAAATGTAGCAAACCGTTAGTTTCTACCGTTATAGTTACAACCATTATGCCTACGTACATACGGAACAAGAGTACGAATACATTTGGCACATAACAAGTAGGTGAGGAGTTAAAGGTGAAGTAAGCTGTTTATTTATGTTAATATAAGTGTTAAATCGCTCTTTATTCATACAGTGATCACTTACATAATGTGCGCGTTTCATAAAACCGATCTCTCAGTCAGCTGCTCTGCATGTAATCGGCAAATAAACTTATTGGAGTATCCCGAAATTTTTATCCAATCAGAAGAGAGAACGCTACAAACCGACACCCGTCTCACTGCCGGTGCACGCCAGAGCAACAGATGGGTGAATGTGTATGCGCCTACAATGGCGGAGCAGGTAAAAATCCTTCCCAATGTCTGTTTTGATGGTTTTTATCATGTTTTATCACACTTATGGATCTGAGATGATGCTAGATAACTCGCTGCTTGAAGACCGCAGTGCATTAATGTGGTGACGTAGGGACGAGGGTGGGGACTGCTAACTGCAGTAACTGACAGGAAGTTACTAAAAGAACCATTCCGCTTACAGCACCTTTAATACTTACAGAGAAATGGACATATAATATGTAAACAAATTCTGCCAATTACTGATAAACCTTTAATAAACTAGTGGTTTAGTGGATCAATATAACTATAATAATAATCTAAATGTTGCTGAAACTGAAATAAAAATTAAAGGTGCAGTGTGTAATATGACATCATCAAGAAAGTTCTACAAAGTTCTAGAATGCAACGCTCCCTGGGTAACCCCACCCCTTTAGAATAATAACAGAACCTACAGTGGCCTTCAAGGACAAGAACAATTCTAAATTTTAAACAATGCACCTGATGACATTCCAACTATGACACTATCAAGATGGCGGCACTAGGCCTTGGTCCAAAGTATGGAGAAATATGGACATATATGAGACCCTTTCTAAGGGAAAAAATAATAATTCTAAAAAAAAATTTCAGCTATTATGCTATTATTATACTAAATTAAACGTACTTATGGATATTATAATTACTTTCTACAAAATCTGCTAGGAAATAAAACCCAAAATTCTACACACTGCAGGTTTAAGTGAGAAAACGTATATTTTTTTAAACTCGTTACATATGGAAGTATAGCTAATAACAAGTAGTGTTGAATTAAAGGTGGAGTCAGTGATTTTGGAGAAAGCTGTGTGTGTGTGTGTGTGTGTGTGTGTGTGTGTGTGTGTGTGTGTGTGTGTGTGTGTGTGTGTGTGTGTGTGTGTGTGTGTGTGTGTGTGTGTGTGTGTGTGTGTG
>CM049417.1:1295000-1300000 GCA_026929865.2 Hyperoplus lanceolatus
TTAGGGTTAGGGTAAGGGGCTAGGGAATGCATTATGTCAATGAATGTCCTCATAAGTGTGTGTGTGTGTGTGTGTGTGTGTGTGTGTGTGTGTGTGTGTGTGTGTGTGTGTGTGTGTGTGTGTGTGTATTACAGACCTAAATGAGTGTGGTGTGAAGCCTAGGCTCTGTAAACACCGCTGTATGAACACACTGGGCAGTTACAAGTGTTACTGTCAGGACGGATACACACAGCAGGCGGATGGAAGCTGTAGGAGTGAGTACACACACACACACACACACACACACACACACACACACACACACACACACACACACACACACACACACACACACACACACACACACACACACACACACACACACACAGAGACACACACACACACACACACACACACACACACACACACACAGACACACACACACACACACACACACACACACACATAGAGAGACACACACATTAACACACATAGAGAGACACACACACACATACACACACACACACACACACACACACAAAGACACACACACACACACACATGGAGAGACACACACACACACACACATAGAGAGACACACACACACACACACACACACATGGAGAGAGAGAGAGACACACACACACACACACACACACACACACACACACACACACACACACACACACACACACACACACACACACACACACACACACACATGGAGAGACACACACACACACACACACACACACACATAGAGAGACACACACACACACACACACACACACACACACATGGAGAGAGAGAGAGAGACACACACACACACACACACACACACACACACATGGAGAGAGAGAGAGACACACACACACACACACACACACACACACACACACATGGAGAGAGAGAGACAGAGACACACACACACACACACACACACACACATGGAGAGAGAGAGAGACACACACACACACACACACACACACACACACACACACACACACACAGAGAGAGAGAGACACACACACACACACACACACACACACACACACACACATGGAGAGAGAGAGAGAGAGACACACACACACACACACACACACACATGGAGAGAGAGAGAGACACACACACACACACACACACACACAGACACACACACACACACATGGAGAGAGAGAGACACACACACACACACACACACACACACACACACACACACACACACACAGCCTTAAGGTGTGAACAATATCAGACGTCATTGTTGGTGAAGTTTCAGTTGAAGCTTCATGGTGTCCATAGAAACACATGGTGTCCATAGAAACACATGGTGTCCATAGAAACACATGGTGTCCATAGAAACACATGGTGTCCATAGAAACACATGGTGTCCATAGAAACACAATGGCCCTCATTTATCAATCTTGCGTAGACCAGAAAAATGGGTGTACGTACATTTCCACGCAAATCTCGGCATTTATCAATATGGACGTGAGCGTAGGATACGCTCAAATCCCACGCCAGCTCTCAGCTCGTGTACGCAATTTTGTAAACAGCATGGACTCGCAGTGCAGGCTGTGCCGGGTAGCCGATGACTTTGTTGGACAATTATAAGAAGGTAATACAAATGCAGTGTTTTCTCAGACCGAAATAAAGATATTAATCACTTAAAATTGTGCAGCTTATGGTGCGCAACTGAGTAGGAGCACTGATTCAATAGTGCACACACCGGCCACTTAGGAGCGCTGCATGGGACTGCGTAAGGGCAGTTGTCTCCGTCTGGAGCAGCTGGGGGGACACTGAGGCACGGGGGCTGCATTCATTCAAAATGTTAGCCACAGTATTAAATATGTAGTAGGCCTACACTGCTCTTTATGGTAAAAAATACACGGCACAACATTCAGCTTAACATTTTATTTATTTGACGCACTTTTTAGATGTTAGTTCCACTTTTAATGTGTTATTGATCGCTTAAGCGAGCGATTTATTTCCACCGTTAACCGGCATGTTTTTCCGACCTGCTGGTGGAGCAGGACAGTGGGCGCTCTCACAGCTGATCGTTGCCGGGTCGGCTTGTGCAGCTGACCGCCGGGCTGACCACTCCTGCTGTCATACAGTAAAAGGCAAAATGTGTTATTTTTAGTTTTTACAACCCTTTTGAGTAGTGCTATCTAAAAGGGCCAATACATTCTAATCATTCAAATCTCTGCAGACCTGTATTTATTTCATGGGGACCATTACCGGACAGTTGGTGCGTCTGTTTCTCCTCTACCACTTAGGCTATATTATGCCCGCACCCTCAGTTGGTTGCATTTCAGAACAGCAACACGCTTTTTTAGTGGCGATGTTTGAGTCAGACCACTTTTTCTTCATATATGTAAAGAAATGGCGACATATAATTGTATATGCTGTTTTATAGCATTTGAGCGATAGTAGCCTACTGATGTAAACCTAAAATGCAAAATCCTCAACTGGAGATCGTTTTGTCAACACCAGCGCTGTTGACTGCAGCAGTTATTTCCTTCCTAACTGCTGCCTTCTGGCGTTCTTTGATGCCGCTTGTAATGCTCCGAAATGAAACAATTTTTTTTCTACTTTCGCTGTTATTCTGTCAATTTCTACTTCATATAAATTCCTCCTCTGTGCCGTAATTCGCATATCCATGTCGTAAAACCTCTGGGCGAGGCCTCTAAACTGAGAAAATATAGGGGCGTGGTACGATCGTTTTCAGCCGCCGCATTTATCAATAATGGCCTGGCGTACGCCGAGATTGGCGAGATACGACTGTTTGATAAATACCACGCGACACCTGGCGTAGGGAGGTATTTGCGCCAGAATCTGCACCAGTTTCCACGCAAAATTGATAAATGAGGGCCATGGTGTCCATAGAAACACAGTTCTGATCACGTTCTGTGTCTCATGAGTGACTGGTCAGTTCATATATTCTGTGTCTTAAAGGTGCAGTGTGTAATATGACATCATCAAGAAAGTTCTACAAAGTTCTAGAATGCAACGCTCCCTGGGTAACCCCACCCCTTTAGAATAATAACAGAAGCTACAGTGGCCTTCAAGGACAAGAACAATTCTATATTCTAAACAATGCACCTGATGACATTCCAACCAACATGGATGCCTCCATAAGACTTGCCTGCTCAATGTACAAAATGTAATATTAATATTTGTAATTCTCCGCTCAGGAGGATAATTCAGATTATTGGCAGAGGTGATTTTACACCAATGAGGACATATTTATGAATGAGGATATTGATTTTATCTAATAAAATTACTTAAAATGTTACACAGTGCCCCAAGTGAAGTGATACATATCATATTATCATAATAACAGTTAGATAAAGATAAAGTCTCTTTAAACATATGATTCATGGTTTGTGTTATTTTCTTCTGTGTGTGTGTGTGTGTGTGTGTGTGTGTGTGTGTGTGTGTGTGTGTGTGTGTGTGTGTGTGTGTGTGTGTCAGATGCCCGGACCTGTTTCCATGCCAACTGTCAGTATGGTTGTGAGGTCGTCAAAGGGGCGGTCCGATGCACCTGCCCGTCGCCAGGGTTACGGCTGGGACCGGACAGACGCACCTGTATCGGTAAAATACAATACAATCTATTTAAACAAAATGTAACCCTCTTCTATTACAAATACCTGTTTCTGTGTGTCTGTCTGTCTGTCTGTCTGTCTGTCTGTCTGTCTGTCTGTCTGTCTGTCTGTCTGTCTCTCTCTCTCTCTGTCTGTCTGTCTGTCTGTCTCTCTGTCTGTCTCTCTCTCTCTCTGTCTGTCTGTCTGTCTGTCTGTCTGTCTGTCTCTCTGTCTGTCATTCTGTCTGTCATTCTGTCTGTCTGTCTGTCTGTCTGTCTGTCTGTCTGTCAATTTTCAATTCTATTTAAAAAGCTTTATTGGTCTTATGTAATAAAACAATATTGTCAAAGCATTACTGTATATTTACAAAAGGCTTTTAATAATAAAAACTGAAGACATAAATCATCAGGGCTGAACAGTTTTGATCGCATGTGCTACTGAAATTGATCACGTGCGATGATGAATACAAATCCATTCGCACTCACACACGCGACAGGCTGCTAATGAGGAGAGGCTGTCTTTGAAACACAGAGGAGCGCTGCACCACACTGCTTAGAGGGCTCTACATTAACACTGCGGGTAAATGAGTCTTAGGCAAGTAAGTTATTGAGTCCACCCTCCACTTTGGCTGGTGAAAGATGTGTCCTCGGGATCTGTGCTCGTGCAGCGTTATTCTACGGTATAAAAACTTCACCAAACGGTAATAACCGGAAGGAGACGGCACATTACCGCAGTTAAGTTAGCGCGTGTGCAAATAGAACATTTCCTGTGCGCCTTCACATTAAAAGCCTGTTACTAGCCAAACGTGAGTTGACCAGGAAGTTAGCGCTTTTTTCTAGCTTGAAAGGCAACTCCTTCAGCTGCAGAGAGCAGTCAACAGTAGTCTAGTCTATTTAAACAACGTTTTAAATAAGCCACTGAAGAACTACTCCCAACACATTCACAACAACCTATTTAATTTATCCTAAATTGTACCAATATGTATACTTATGTATTTAATAGGCTATGTTTAATGTTTTAAACTTTGGTTTTAATTAACAGAAGGACATTATAATAATAATAATTCTGAATCAGCAAAAAATTGCAATTGGCAGGTTAGATTATTTTTGTCTAAATTGCAATCAGTGCACCCCTATTCATTTTTCCATAATTATCACCTCACACACTAGGATATAATATTAATTGAGAATCTCAAAGGAGACCAAGATGACAGGCTCAAAGGTAATTAGAGCGAAATGCAAGGGTTAAGGTTATGCAAGTTTTCGATCATACTTTGTGTGCTACTGTAGTGTATTTCGTGATGACAGATTTTAAGATTACTGTAGTGTATTATGTTACTATACATTTTATATTAAGGTATACTGATGAATCAGGAAGACAAGACATTAGAGTTAGTCTCAAATGCAGGGTGCAAAGTCAGGAATGTTAGCTGCTTGA
>CM049417.1:1317500-1320000 GCA_026929865.2 Hyperoplus lanceolatus
TGAATATCTCCTCATGATCCACTACCTGTCTGTACTGAGTGAATATCTCCTCATGATCCACTACCTGTCTGTACTGAGTGAATATCTCCTCATGATCCACTACCTGTCTGTACTGTGTGTCTGTCTCCTCATGATCCACTACCTGTCTGTACTGTGTGTCTGTCTCCTCATGATCCACTACCTGTCTGTACTGTGTGTCTGTCTCCTCATGATCCACTACCTGTCTGTACTGAGTGAATATCTCCTCATGATCCACTACCTGTCTGTACTGAGTGAATATCTCCTCATGATCCACTACCTGTCTGTACTGAGTGAATATCTCCTCATGATCCACTACCTGTCTGTACTGTGTGTCTGTCTCCTCATGATCCACTACCTGTCTGTACTGTGTGTCTGTCTCCTCATGATCCACTACCTGTCTGTACTGTGTGTCTGTCTCCTCATGATCCACTACCTGTCTGTACTGAGTGAATATCTCCTCATGATCCACTACCTGTCTGTACTGAGTGAATATCTCCTCATGATCCACTACCTGTCTGTACTGTGTGAATATCTCCTCATGATCCACTACCTGTCTGTACTGAGTGAATATCTCCTCATGATCCACTACCTGTCTGTACTGAGTGAATATCTCCTCATGATCCACTACCTGTCTGTACTGTGTGTCTGTCTCCTCATGATCCACTACCTGTCTGTACTGAGTGAATATCTCCTCATGATCCACTACCTGTCTGTACTGAGTGTCTATCTCCTCATGATCCACTACCTGTCTGTACTGAGTGAATATCTCCTCATGATCCACTACCTGTCTGTACTGAGTGAATATCTCCTCATGATCCACTACCTGTCTGTACTGAGTGAATATCTCCTCATGATCCACTACCTGTCTGTACTGAGTGAATATCTCCTCATGATCCACTACCTGTCTGTACTGAGTGAATATCTCCTCATGATCCACTACCTGTCTGTACTGAGTGAATATCTCCTCATGATCCACTACCTGTCTGTACTGAGTGAATATCTCCTCATGATCCACTACCTGTCTGTACTGAGTGAATATCTCCTCATGATCCACTACCTGTCTGTACTGTGTGTCTGTCTCCTCATGATCCACTACCTGTCTGTACTGTGTGTGTGTGCTGAAAAATACTCCAGTGTTAATACACAGCCTAGGCTCTGTAAACTGGTATGTTGCTATAGCTACGGTGGGCTCTCTTTGTTTACACACCAGTTTACAGAGCCTAGGATGCGAGGAGATATTCACTGCTTTTGACAAAAATGGATTTTGGCAACAAGCATAGTGTCTGTGTGTCTGTCTGTGTGTCTGTCTGTCTGTCTGTGTGTGTCTGTCTGTCTGTCTGTCTGTGTGTCTGTCTGTCTGTGTGTCTGTGTGTCTGTGTGTCTGTCTGTCTGTGTGTCTGTCTGTGTGTCTGTCTGTGTGTCTGTGTGTCTGTCTGTGTGTGTGTCTGTCTGTCTGTCTGTGTGTCTGTGTGTCTGTCTGTGTGTCTGTCTGTGTGTGTGTCTGTCTGTCTGTGTGTCTGTGTGTCTGTGTGTCTGTCTGTCTGTCTGTCTGTCTGTCTGTCTGTCTGTCTGTCTGTCTGTCTGGCGTTGGAAGCAAATTAAAGTCCTAATGTCGGCCCGAAAAATATAAACCTCGGTTTAAATTTCAAGTTCTATATTCTCTGAGGTGTGGGGAGTGAGGGCAGTTTGTGGGAATTAGTGTGTGTGTGTGTGTGTGTGTGTGCGTCTGTGTGTGTGTGTGTGACACAGAGAAAGAGAGAGCATTGTGTCGGCTTGTGGTTTAAGCCGGTGCACTGATGAATATCAAATAGGCCTGAAGTAGTGGACGTTACAGCTGTGTGTGTGTGTGTGTGTGTGTGTGTGTGTGTGTGTGAGTGTGTGTGTGTGTGTGTGTGTGTGTGTGTGTGTGTGTGTGTGTGTGTGTGTGTGTGTGTGTGTGTGTGTGTGTGTGTGTGTGTGTGACGTACTGTCCTGTTGTTTATCTATAAACTATTGTCTTTTCTTCTGTCTGTAGATTGGTGCCATCTTGACTTCATCCACTACAATACAACTGGTTCAAAACTCTCAACCACTGAAAATAGCACAACAGCCCATTTAACCCTATGTACAGCAGCTTTTATGGACAATTTGAGTCCGTTTGTGTTAAATTTTATCATGTTTTCGCTGCAAACAGACCATAAACAACCATTTTAGCTTATTCGCTTGATTTACATCTAAGTACAAAATGCTTCAGATTTTGTCCGGCTAAATCACACATCCTCCCAAAAATCAAAATTAGTAGGAAAAGAAAATTAGCAGAAATGAAATTTGTGTTTATCGCTATATAGCCCCTCTCGAGTTCCCACACTCCAGAGGGGGTCAGAGCGCAGGGTCAGCCATAGTACAGACAGACAGACAGACAGACAGACAGACAGACACATAGACAGACAGACATACATACAGACACATAGACAGACAGACAGACAGACAGACAGACTCC
>CM049417.1:1325000-1327500 GCA_026929865.2 Hyperoplus lanceolatus
TAGATAACAGCAATTCTTTGGACACACCCACAGTCACACACACCCTCAAAACCCTCGACCTAACAAGGACTGTCGATGAGTTGATAACATGCTCAACTGTCCTCCCAACCGCAAACCCGGCCCCTCTAACCCCTACCCAAGCTCCCATACCAGTACCCACAAGTTCTACCCAAACCCAATCCCCAGATGCTAACGCTACAAACGTTACCCAGGATACAAATTCGGTGCTTGTGCCAATTTCGATTCCTGAAAATGTTAGCCAAGATGGTGAACCACTCACATCAAACCACAGCCCTTACGAAGACCCACTTCTTAAAAATATTACCCAAACTCCAGAACCCTCAAATTTTACCCAAAATCCAGTCCAAGACCCAAATTTAGTCCGTGTGCCAATCCAACCACCTTTTCACCTTACCCAATCTTCGGTCCCAGTACCCACAAATGTTACCCAAGATTTTGAACCACTAATATCAAACCTTAGCCCCAATCCAAACCCAGTTCTTACAAACTATACCCAACCTCAAAACACAGTACCCTCAAGTCTTACCCTATCTGCAAATCCACAAACCACAAATCGCAGTTTTCTGGAATGTGCAAGTGAACCCATTCTAACTTCACCAAAACCTGCCCGTTCGAACTGTACCCTAGTCAAAGGTCCAGAAGACATTTTGCCTTCACTGCATCACTGCCAGATTGTAGAACTGTGGCCAAGTCCAACCCTAAATCCCACTAGCCCAACATCAGGCTTGTCCCAACACCCCTTACCCACTACAAATCCACTCTCTATACCCGATGATCCCGGTAATTCTTTGGCCATATCCCAATCGTCGAAATCAGAAATGATCATCCCTACAATACCTTCACATCTCCAAGGTGTTTCCAATTCTAGTTCTGGATCTGGACCTTGTTTGAGTGGTGTTTCAAGTTTGGCTCCGATTTCCACTAATGTCCCAATTCTCACTGTCCCGACAAATGCAACCTCCTCCCTGTGCCCGTCCATAACAATAGAACCTGAATCTTGTCCACCCTCACCCCAATCCCTCACGCCGAAAAATGCACATTCGAACCGTATTCTAGTTCTCGAAGATACACAAGTCATTTCAAATTCATTTGATCACTGCCAGATTATAGAAACATCCCCAAGTCCAGCTAGCCCAAAATCAGGCTTGTCCCAACGTATTTTATCCAAGCTAGATCCACCTTCAATACCCGCCGATTCAACAAATACAGCCCCCTCTTTCACTCCAGCCTCCTGCCCATCAATTACCATTGAATCCGAATCTTCTATCGATCCCCTTGCAGACATATCACCATCCACACCTACCCCACCATCCGTGATTACTTCCCCCACACGCCCTGCCTTGTCTTCAGCCCCGGCCTTACTCCTAGACCCCTTAACGGCTCTCAACCAGTCCAATAAAGGCGGAGGAGGGAGTAGCAGTGTTGCAGGAGGAGGGGGTGTTTCTCCTGGTAGCCCTTACACAAGCTCCCTCTCCCCCTCTCCGCGTGCCACTCAGTCGCCCCCAAAACAGACTCTCTTCTCCCCGTGTGTTGACATCTTCGAGCCGGGACCTCCGTGCTGGGACGAGGGTGACCAAGTTGACGAGGACACGGAGGATTTTGAGGACGATATGGGGGCGGACGAAAGCCAGTACAGACATCGCAGGCTCACCGGCGATTCTGGCATCGAGGTTTGTCGCTGTCGAATCGAAGACGACGAAGAAGAAGAAGAGGGAGAAGAGGAGGATGAAGGGAAGGGAAATGGAGGTGTAGAAAGACAGGAGGACAGAGAGAGAGACAGAGAAAGAGAGAGAGATAGAGAGAGGGAGAAAAATACAAAGGGAATAATCGGTGGTGGTGGGAATTC
The DNA here is from genome assembly GCA_026929865.2 of Hyperoplus lanceolatus. Classification (NCBI taxonomy): domain Eukaryota; kingdom Metazoa; phylum Chordata; class Actinopteri; order Uranoscopiformes; family Ammodytidae; genus Hyperoplus; species Hyperoplus lanceolatus. The sequence continues at coordinate 1,326,868 of CM049417.1, forward strand.
GGATTTTCATGTTCATGACAGCGTGGACTGCCCGGCTGCCAGAGCTCAGATAACCACAGCGGACGGAATTATACTGTGTCACTCCGACGCTACTATTACTGCTACTTCTGCTACCACGACAACACCACGTCCTGAGGACAACGGCAAAGTCGTTATCGTCATGGAGACAGTGTGATGTGATTTTTTCGATGGGACAGAATTTGGGAGCTTTTGAATATCCCCTCAAAGGACGAAAAAGGAAGTTGTTGATGATCGCAGAATCGGTCCGTCCTTCGAGATTTGTTTTTTGAGATGGTTTGAAGCCGCCAGAGACGTTATGAACACACACACACACACACACACACACACACACACACACACACACACACACACACACACACACACAAACACACACACGTGGTTGTGGGAAAGGACAAGTTCGGCTACATTGCGTCCGTGTTGCTATGAGGCAGACCAGTCCAGATTTCGGGATGGTTGCTAGGGAAGGATTCAAAATGGAATAGTTAGATCATCACGTTATGGTTTTCAAGTGACTGTGAGTTGGAATGATTTTTTTTTGGTTTTTCGTGTGTTTTTTTGGGGGGAAGTTTCTGCATGGCGAGTTAACTGGTGTGTTTTGATAAGACTAGAGGC
>CM049417.1:1330000-1335000 GCA_026929865.2 Hyperoplus lanceolatus
AATTTGAGGGCAGTGTTTGGTTTTTTTCGAATACAACAATACTTTGTCGACACCACACACACACACACCACACAACCTACATCCAGTCCTCACTTCAACTCTGAATTATTGCCACACGGACAGTGCTATTTTTAAAGATGTTTTTTTTGGCATTTTCCAGCTTTATTAGACAGGACAGAGTTGAAATGGGGAGACAGAGAGAGACAGAGAGAGACAGAGACAGAGAGAGAGACAGAGAGAGAGAGGGGATGACCTGCAGTAAAGGTCCACGGGTCGGATTTGAACCCGCGACCACTGCAACGAAGGCCGGAGCCGATATGGTACACGCTCTATCCACTACACCACCAGAGCAGCCCAAGACACACAGTGCTATTTTCAGCCATTCACAGACGCCTGTACATTTCATAGGACCATCATAACTCCTACCTACCGATTGATACATTTGACAGTTTAAAGCTATAGTGCGTAACTTTTTCCATGCATTTGTAAAGCCTTTTTCATTGTGTCAAAAGTGTAGGAACCTGTTTTAGCCTGCAACCACCAAGTGCACTTGTTTTTCTTTTTTTTCTTTACAGTTATTAATGTACGTTAGTTTTACAAAAGGGAAGAGTAAAGTCTGTCTTAAAGCTATAGTGCGTAACTTTTTCATATAAATTAATAGTCGGTTACAGTCAAGCCATCGGCCAAACGAGTTGACACAAAGTTGATTAAGCCTTTTATCAGCTCCACAAAACTCTCTCTGTATTTCTCAGTATGGCAGCGTTTACAAACTGGTGCCCTCCCCCCTCCCCCCCCTGACACTGGTGCAGGAGCTCAGAAAAATCCCAAGAAGAGCCCAAGAAATGTTTCAGTTGTTGATTCTACTGCTAAGAAAAAAAAACCTGGACGTACAGCAGAAGGTATAAAATCCATGAGCCATCACTGAAGGCTTTACCTCATGTAGATGGAGATGCACCGACAGTGTTGCTGTTATTACTCAGAATTCCTCATGGGGGGTGACAGAAGTTACGCACTATTGCTTTTAGGAAAGTGTCTGTGTAACTTAGGCAACTTGCCACGTACCTTACTGTTGTCTCACTCACACGAATCAATAACTCAAACTTATGGAAATACCTGGATTCTTTAATTTTTTTTTACCGATTCTGAGATCTTGTGAAATCCATTCTGCATTTTACAACCGCCTTCGTCGATGCTTACCCATTTCTTGCAAAGGATTGTGGGTAGAATTCTAAATGCCTGGAAGACACCAGTTACCCCCTTGAAGGAAAATTAAAAAGCTATCTCGGACATTATTGTGACGATAGCAAAAAGGACCTGACTTCACTTCACAACATGGCGGATCGTTTTTCAAAAAATGTCAAAAATAAATTCTCCAAAACTTTCATATTAAGTCGAGAATTCTGGATTTTGTGAATTTTCTGGAGTGACAGAAATCCGGGTGATAAATTTGGAAACACAACGTGCACAAGATTGGATTCCTACATGGATTGGATGGATACAAATGGTCCGATTGGTTGTTTTTCGAGACCTTTTATGTGGCGATATTCACTGATGTAGACATTTCGATTTTCTGCTCAAAAAAATGGACTATGGATAAAGATCATGAAAATACCCCGATGGCATCTGTGAATAATGTGGGACAGTGAGGTTGTTTAATCTGGTTTGAATCCAGACCTGTGGGTGGAGAGTTAAAGGTGCAGTCAGTGATTCTGGAGAACGCTTGTTGTGTCAACATCACTCTTTTTGTTAGTCTAAATCAGTGAATATCTCCTCATGATCCACTCCCTGTCTGTACTGTGTGTGTGTGTGTGTGTGTGTGTGATGGAGCTGGAAAAAAAAAATATGGTGTTAAGGTATAATACACAGCCTAGGCTCTGTAAATTGGCATGTTGCTATAGCTACGGCGGTCCCCCTTTGTTTGCATACCAGTTTACAGAGCCTGGGATAAGTATAAACAATTAATTTTTTTCACACAGTAGACCTACAGACACAGGTAGTGGATCATGAGGAGATATTCACTGATTTTGACAACAAGCGTTCTCCAGAATCAGTCAGTGTGTTTACATGCAGACTCATAATCGGGTAAATAAAGGAATAAGACCTCAACAGGACTTGTAAAATGCATGTAAACACCTTTATGTCGGATAAGAACACCTAGATAACTCATGCTCCGAACATTTATCCGATTCTCTGAAAGGCCATGTATACTCAGACAAGTGACGCGGTCCGTTCGAGTGTCTAGTTCGGTATATGTCTTAATCCAATCCGGTTGTCCCATGGAAACGCCCTGAGTGACTGACTGCACCTTTAAGGGGAGAAACCAAACCGTTGATATTGTGGTTGGTGGTGTTTTGTTTTGTTCTCTGAACTAAAAAGGTTGTATATCTACCATTTCTACTTGACAACTGTTACTACTTAGCGTTTAGAAAAGAGCTTGTGTCGCTCTGTGTGTGTGTGTGTGTGTGTGTGTGTGTGTGTGTGTGTGTCTTTGTGCTCTGTGTGTGTGTGTGTGTGTGTGTGTTCTTTCGAATAAGGGTGATTGGAGAAATGTTAACGTCTAAATTCTTGTCTAGTTTTTTAGGTTTTTTTAACAATGAGAAACAGCTGGTGGTGATTTTGGTGTGATATCAGTTATTTCATTAAAGCTGCTCCGAGGAACTTTCAGTGTGTGTTAATTCTAGCGCCCCCCTTTGGACTAAAGCGGTAGTGTTTTTACCACGCCAGCTGTTGTTCCTGGGTGAGCGTATATACCCATGACAAAGGCATTAAGAAAAACTATATAAAAATAGCATTCTTTTACACTGATGGTCTGGTTTGCTGTTACATGTCATTTATGATCATCAGAGTGAAAAGATGAGACTGTTTCAGAAATATTTATAAGTTCCTTGTAGCACCTTTTCATTAATGTCTTTGTCATGGGTATACGCTCACCCAGGAACAACAGCTGGCGTGGTAAAAACACTACCACTTTAGTCCAAAGGGGGGCGCTAGAATAAACACTATCTGATAGTTCCTCGGAGCACCTTTAAATATCCGCAATTTTGCCTTTTTTTTAAAAATAGATTTTGACCTGTTCTTTGTGGAGACTTGGAAACAGCTTCGCAATGTGTTTTAACCGAGTTAAAGATTTAATTGAAACTTTCTGGCTGTTCCCTCCCCCCCCTCTAGAGCAGTGCTTCTTAACTGACCTCAGGGCCTTATATTTACACACACACACACACACACACACACACACACACACACACTTAGACAAACACACAAACAAACACACACAGACTTAGACAAACACACACACACACACACACACACACACACACACACACACTTACACATTAAATTGCGACCCACATTTCAGATTAAAAATAAATATATCCAAGTTAATTTAGGTACAACATTGTCAAAATCAGTGAGTATCTCCTCACGATCCACTACCTGTCTGTACTGTGTGTGTGTGTGTGTGTGTGTGTGTGCTGAAAAGAATCCATTGTTAATACACAGCCTAGGCTCTGTAAACTGGTCTGTATCTTGTTTACAGAACCTAGGCTGTGTATAAACTCCAGATTATTTTTCAGCATCAGAAATATTTAGAAGAATTTTTTATCGACTTGTTTTTCACACACACACAGATACAGACATATTTTAAAGTTCCTCGTAGCGACTGTAATAGATAGATAGACACACACACATACAGACAGACACACAGGCACACAGACAGACAGACACACAGACAGACAGACAGACAGACACACAGACACACAGACATACAGACAGACAGACAGACAGACACACAGACACACAGACATACAGACAGACACACAGGCAGACACACAGACAGACAGACATACAGGCAGACACACAGACAGACACACAGACATACATACAGACAGACAGACACACAGACAGACAGACAGACAGACAGACACACAGACATACAGACAGACAGACAGACAGACACACAGACAGACAGACAGACAGACAGACAGACAGACATACAGACAGACATACAGGCAGACACACAGACAGACACACAGACATACAGACAGACAGACACACAGACATACAGACAGACACACAGGCAGACACACAGACAGACAGACATACATACAGACAGACACACAGGCAGACACACAGACAGGCAGACACACAGACAGAAACACACATACTTTTTCGACCCATTTGAAACTGGCCCGCGACCCACGTTAGGTCCCCCGAGCCACCAGTTGAGAAACACTGATCTTTACAGGTTTGTTTTTATCATGTGATCTTGTCTCTACTTTAAAATAAATCAGAGAAGAAGAAATCCCCAAAATATTATGACGATTCTGATGCTAATTCTTCGTATTAATAAATTCTTCATTTGTGTGTGTGTGTGTGTGTGTGTGACCTGTGTGTGTGTGTGTGACCGTGTGTGTGTGTGTGTGTGTGTGTGTGACCTGTGTGTGTGTGTGTGTGTGACCTGTGTGTGTGTGTGTGTGTGTGCTGTGTGTGTGTGTGTGTGTGTGTGTGTGACCTGTGTGTGTGTGTGTGTGACCGTGTGTGTGTGTGTGTGTGTGTGACCTGTGTGTGTGTGTGTGTGTGTGTGACTGTGTGTGTGTGTGTGTGACCTTGTGTGTGTGTGTGTGTGTGTGACCTGTGTGTGTGTGTGTGTGTGTGTGTGTGTGTGTGTGTGTGTGTGTGTGTGTGTGTGTGTGTGACCTTAAACTAAACCAGCCTGTTCTAAACGTGTGTGCAGATACTGAAATAAAAACGTCAAATCTACTTCCTGCCTTTGTCCATTCATTTTATACTGAAAACACAACACCCCGCCACAATAAAAGAAATGCATTAATATATTTACAGGTGAGACTCATATTAGTAGAATATCATGGAAAATGAATTGGAATTGAGGCAAGAATTCATGCTGAAGGGGCCCAAACCAAGTACTGAGTACATATGGATGATTATACTTTATAGAGGGCCGACATTTCTGTATTTAAAATCCCTTATTTTATTGATTTCAT
>CM049417.1:1342500-1345000 GCA_026929865.2 Hyperoplus lanceolatus
TGACCTAGAGAGGGGGGATAGATGGTGAGTTAACCTGGGACTCTGCTGGTTTGGTCTAGAGGGGGGTAGATGGTGAGTTAACCTGGGACTCTGCTGGGTTGATCTAGAGGGGGGGATAGATGGTGAGTTAACCTGGGACTCTGGGTTGTAGAGGGGGGGTGGGGGTGAGAGGGGGGTAGATGGTGAGTTAACCTGGGACTCTGCCAGTTTGACCTAGGGAGGAGGGGGGTAGATGGTGAGTTAACCTGGGACTCTGCTGGGTTGATCTAGAGGGGGGGGGGTAGATGGTGAGTTAACCTGGGACTCTGCTGGTTTGATCTAGAGGGGGGGGTAGATGGTGAGTTAACCTGGGACTCTGCTGGTTTGATCTAGAGAGGGGGGGGATAGATGGTGAGTTAACCTGGGACTCTGCTGGTTTGGTCTAGAGAGAGGGGGGATAGATGGTGAGTTAACCTGGGACTCTGCTGGTTTGGTCTAGAGGAGGGGGGATAGATGGTGAGTTAACCTGGGACTCTGCTGGGTTGATCTAGAGAGGGGGGTAGATGGTGAGTTAACCTGGGACTCTGCTGGGTTGATCTAGGGGGGGGGGGATAGATGGTGAGTTAACCTGGGACTCTGCTGGTTTGGCCTAGAGAGGGGGGGGGGATAGATGGTGAGTTAACCTGGGACTCTGCTGGGTTGAGCTAGAGGGGGGGGGTGGATGGTGAGTTAACCTGGGACTTTGCTGGGTTAGATCATAAAGAGGGGGGGGTTAAATGGTGAGTTAACCTGGGACTCTAGTTAAAAAAAGGACCAAAAAATTTGCCAAATATCGTAAAAACGTCGCAAAAAAACTACCATTAACAGTTGGAAAAACCTCATATAAAAGGTTTGACCCAGAGAGAGAGGAACCTTTGGTTGCGTTCCGAATCTCCTCCTCTTTCTTTTTTCTATTCTACATACTACATCTGACGATAAAAAGAATCTAGTTAGGATGCAGTAGGCATACTATTGGGACATACTGGTAAATGGTAAATGGACTTGTATAGCGCTATATCTCCGTTTATCACAGACCCAAAGCGCTTTACATTGTTTTTTGTACACATTCACCCAGTCACACACACATTCATACACCGATAGCAGCAGCTACCTCGCAGGGTAGGCTTAGCACTAGGGTGCTAAGCTAACTAAGCTAACTATCGGGAGCAATTCGGGGTTCAGTGTCTTGCCCAGGGACACTTCGACATGTGGCGGGGAGACGGGGGATCGAACCTCCGACCCTGCACACCAGAGGCGAACTTCCTACCCACTTCGCCACTGCCGCCCCAATACTTTACTCTCTTATTTCATCATAACATTGCGCCTTGATCTTGCCTCTTGCTTTTATATCCGTCTCATCCCCGTTTGTTTTCATAACATGGACCTATAGGCTTCGTCGATGTTACGTCACTTCACGTGCGCACTGGATTGTGGGTCAGAATCGCCCAAATAGGATGCACTTTTCAACACTAACAATCTTGGCCGCATGAAGTAGGACATCCGGGTACTTCTAACCATCCTAAATCTGGCCACAAGAATCGGGACATCCTAAATCTTTTTTCTACCATACTATATAGTAGAAAGTATGAGATTGGGAACGCAACCTTTAACTCTGCGGGTTTGACCCAGAGAGATAGATTCATTTAAAGAATCAATTCATAAGTCAAAAAAATGCCAAAAATATTTTCAAAAAAAGAGACAAAAACCTTCTTAAAAATCACGAAAAACTTGGAACAAAGTTACAAGAGTCACTTAAAAACAGTTTGGATTGTTGGATTATTCCTAAAGACTCCGGCCGTACCTTTCAGCAAAGCATCCAGGAGGTCTCTGGGGTCTCCATCACTAAGAGACGCCTAGATATGCACCACAGAAGAAGAGTTATGGTTGAAAATGTACGTGTAACTTTTTCATATATTAATTAATGTCTGTTACATTCAAGCCATCGCCAAGCAAGTTGACACAAAGGTGATTAAGCCTTTTATCAGCTCCACAAAACTCTCTCTGTATTTCTCAGTATGGCAGCGTTTACAAACTGGTGCCCCCCCCCCCCCCCCCCCCTGACACTGGTGCAGGAGCTCAGAAAAATCCCAAGAAGAGCCCAAGAAATGTTTCAGTTGTTGATTCTACTGCTAAGAAAAAAAAACCTGGACGTACAGCAGAAGGTATAAAATCCATGTGCCATCACTGAAGGCTTTACCTCATGTAGATGCACCGACAGTGTTGTTGTAATTACTCAGAATTCCTCATGGGGGCGACAGAAGTTACGCACTATTGCTTTACGAGCTTGTTTGGAGGGTCATTATCTCGTTACCTTGTGCTCCTGTAGTTTCCGTGACAACAGTCTGTCTCTGACGATGATGCAATCCTTCAGTTTACTGAGAGAAGAGTTGGGAAAGAACTGAGAGAGAGAGACAGTTAGTGTCTGTCTGTCTGTCTGTCTGTCTGTCTGTCTGTCTGTCTGTCTCTTTCTGTCTGTCTGTCT
>CM049417.1:1372500-1375000 GCA_026929865.2 Hyperoplus lanceolatus
AATTACATGTAACAGCAAACAGAGACCATCAGTGTAAAAGAATGCTATTTTTATATAGTTTTTCTTAATGCCTTTGTCATGGGTATACGCTCACCCAGGAACAACAGCTGGCGTGGTAAAAACACTACCGCTTTAGTCCAAAGGGGGGCACTAGAGTTAACACAGACTGAAAGTTCCTCAGCGCACCTTTAATTGATTCATTAAGATTTTTAAATTAAATATATTATATTTGATTTCAGATTTTTATAGAGACACTTTTGGACAGAGCGGATCATGCAGAGAGACAGTTACTAATGTTTAACTCAAACAACAAATACACACACACAGACACACACAACAAATACACACACACAGACACACACAACAATTACACACACACAGACACACACAACAAATACACACACACAGACGCACACACACACACTCGGAGATACACACCGTCTCCGTGCCGAGGACCTCGCAGTCTCGATGACATCACTGATGACATCACAGCTGGCAGGATGCAGGAAACCATCGGCAACCGGGTGAGACAAAAAAATAAGAACAGTTAGTCGTACATACATGTTCTATTCCATCAAGAATGCGTTTCTGTTTTTTCACCGTCTCTAGAAAACCTGCACATAATGTCATCAAACACAAGCATATTCCGACAAGTTTATCAGAACATTATAAACGGCATATAAGAGACTTTACTGACATCCGACCTTTCAAATGTCAGACATATAAGTGGAAAACAGAAAAATTATCTCTATTTAATTTTTTTTTTTTACTAAATGTGTCAAATAAATGTTTGTTTTGTCTGGAGACATTAAAGGTGCAGTGTGTAATATGACGTCATCAAGAAAGTTCTAGAATGCAACGCTCCCTGGGTAACCCCACCCCTTTAGAATAATAACAGAAGCTACAGTGGCCTTCAAGGACAAGAACAATTCTAAATTCTAAACAATGCACCTGATGACATTCCAAAAACATGGATTCCTCCATAAGACTTGCCTGCTCAATGTACAAAATGTAATATTAATATTTGTAATTCTCCGCTCAGGAGGATAATTCAGATTGTTAAATAAAATAAATTACTTCAAATGTTACACAGTGTCCCTTTAAACCGTCAGTTTCAAGGTTTATTATTTTGCTTATTTTTTCAAAATATATATTGTATTTGTAAAATCAGTCTAGAGAACTGTTTCTGTGCCATTCATGTGAAATAAATACACTTAAATACAATTGTCTGGGGGCGCCCTTAGCTCAGTTGGTAGGGCGTCCCCCCCCTTAGCTCAGTTGGTAGGGCGTCCCCCCCCTTAGCTCAGTTGGTAGGGCGTCCCCCCCCCCTTAGCTCAGTTGGTAGGGCGTCCCCCCCCTTAGCTCAGTTGGTAGGGCGTCCCCCCTTAGCTCAGTTGGTAGGGCGTCCCCCCTTAGCTCAGTAGGTAGGGCGTCCCCCTTAGCTCAGTAGGTAGGGCGTCCCCCCTTAGCTCAGTTGGTAGGGCGTCCACCCCCTTAGCTCAGTTGGTAGGGCGTCCCCCCTTAGCTCAGTTGGTAGGGCGTCCCCCTTTAGCTCAGTTGGTAGGGCGTCCCCCCTTAGCTCAGTTGGTAGGGCGTCCCCCCTTAGCTCAGTTGGTAGGGCGTCCCCCCTTAGCTCAGTTGGTAGGCCGCTCCCCCCTTAGCTCAAGTGGTAGGGCGTCCCCCCCCCTTAGCTCAGTTGGTAGGGCGTCCCCCCCTTAGCTCAGTAGGTAGGGCGTCCCCCCTTAGCTCAGTTGGTAGGGCGTCCCCCTTAGCTCAAGTGGTAGGGGCGTCCCCCCCCCTTAGCTCAAGTGGTAGGGCGTCCCCCCCCCTTAGCTCAAGTGGTAGGTCCCCCCCCCCTTAGCTCAGGGGGAGGGCGTCCCCCCTTAGCTCAGTTGGTAGGGCCCCCCCCCCCTTAGCTCAGTTGGTAGGGCGTCCCCCCCTCATGGGCCTCGGCCAGCAGCAGACCCGGGTTTGATTCCAGCCCGCGGTCGTTCTCTGCATGTCACTCCCCTCTCTGCCCCATTTCACCTCTGTCTCTACACTATCAATAAAGCATAAAAATGCCAAAAAAAAAAATTAAAAATACATTCGTTTTGAAACCTGCAAACCCCTCTTCCTCCTCCAGAGAAGTGCCAGTGTGTCAGGCTGGTACCGACTGGAAGACCAGCTGTTACACCAACAACACTACAGGTCTGTACTGTATGCAGACAGACGGACAGACAGACAGACGGACGGACAGACGGACGGACAGAGGGACAGACGGACGGACAGAGGGACAGACGGACGGACGGACAGACAGACAGACGGACAGACAGAGGGACAGACAGACATACAGACAGACGGACAGACGGACGGACGGACGGACGGACGGACGGACGGACGGACGGACATACGGACGGACAGAGGGACAGACGGACGGACAGAGGGACAGACGGACGGACGGACAGGCAGGCAGGCAGACAGAGACAGGCAGACAGACAGACAGACAGACAGACAGACA
>CM049417.1:1397500-1410000 GCA_026929865.2 Hyperoplus lanceolatus
TAAAACAAAACTATTCATGAATTTCAAGGGTGTAGGTTGTGATTAAACCTTGGTTTGGGACACATTTTAATGTGGGGGTCTGGGGGTGTCCCCCCATACATTTTTGAGCATTCAACAATTTCCTGCATTCTGGTGAATTTGTATGCACCAAATATATGTAAAGTAGGCTAATTGACAACATGTAGGTTCCTGGTGACAAAAATAGAATACAATACAATGCAGTAATATCATGCATTCTGTATTGCTTTCAAATATTTATTCTCCTGTATTGTTCAAATATTTGATTTAAACTGTAAGAAAAAAAGGTAATTATTTGTCTCTATCATTGAGAATGTAGTGGCTGCTGGTATTTTACTTGCCTGCAATCTTCTAATATTTAAAAGTGCAAAATGAGGGTATAATCCTCCTTCTGCTTCCTTAAAACTAGTGGTAGTGACTAAGTGTGCAGTGGAGAGAGAAATATAGGCCCTATACAGACAGACAGAGGGAGGAAGAGATAGTGACTGAGTGTGCAGTGGACAGAGGGAGGAAGAGATTGCTTTATTTTATAATTTAGCTTTTTGATTTGTGAGAGTGATCATCGCTGACTTTAGACTGACTCCCGCTGTCTGCTCCGTGAGGCTCGAGCCCATCAGCTGAGCGAACAGCTGTCCGACACGGAGATGAAAAACGAAACTGAAACTTAACTATCCTGTCCTGCCTGGACTGGTGGAGCAGCCAACTATAAATGAATACATATTGTACTAAACTGTAACACAAGTAATGAGTTGTGGAATTTGCACCAGTAGCCTACAGTAGTCCACATTCTTCGCTCAGCCACTAACTGTTTCGTTAGTGAATGTTCCGCGATCTGTTTGTATGTCTCGAGCCCGGATACACAGAGCCCTGACGGAAAACTGACAGCGCGACTAAAGGGACTCTACAGTGAGCCGCTCCCCTCCGTTAGTTTCTGTTTTCCGCCGAGTAAGTTACATTCACCTCCGACGCATGGTCAGCGTTTATGTTAGGCATTGCCCCGTTTCTAAAATGAGCTACGTACCAAAAAAAAGAAAGAAAAAAAAGTAGAATAATAATGAGGAGGAGGAGGATTTTAATAGCGGCGGAGAAAATATAGCAGCGGTGGCGCGCCGCTGCTGTGTGAACGTGGGGGAAACACTGAATCATACTTTGAATGTTACTGTGTGGGAGATTTAATTCTTGCAAGTTTAGTTTCCAAATGTTTCATGAATAAAAACGTCACCCTTTTTCTTTTCTTTTTTTAAAAATCGCACCTTGCATCGACCTGAAAACCCATATTTACAGTAGGCAGCCCGAGCCCATAGAACAGAAGGCTTTTAGAGAGCGCATGCTGGGTAACGTTCAGAAGCAGTGAACCTCTGATGTGCCAGCAGCAGCAGCATGAGAGAGGCGGACTCAGCACTAGGTTTGTTTACAGGCTTAAATTAGCGATACGATACACAGAGAGCTGTTTAAGTCGGTTTGGATGAAGTAGGAAGTGAATGAGCTTTTGCGCAGAGCATTTACTAACAGAAAGAACAGGTTAACGTGTGAAAAAAGTAACCGAGTAGCGTTCTAACTGCCTTTGCAAAGGAAAGACTTCCCAAACAGTCTGTTGTGTGCCCTCAACGCAGCCTTCTAATGGGCACTCCCGCCTGAAACTCCCAACCCTGCGCGCTACCTTAAAAGCTTGGTTCGGGGCAAAACAAACACATTTAGGAGGCCGGTGACAAGAAGCTGTGTTGCGCTTTCAAAATAAAAGCATTTTCAAAATCAAATATTTTTCTCCTCGCGGTATCATTTTTGGGGGGGACAAATGCGCCTGTCTCCAATATTGGAGGGGACACGTCCCCTCCGTCCCCCCCGGTTCCTACGCCCTTGGCAGTAATCCATGTCCGTAGTCTGTTTGTCTTCAGCAAACTTTTTGTGGGGTTTCTTGTGCATCATCTTTAGAATAGGCTTCCTTCTGGTTTGACAGCCATGCAGACCAGTATGATGCAGAGTGCGGCGTATGGTCTGAGCACTGACAGGTTGACCCCCCACCCCTTCAAGCCCTTCAGCAATGCTGGCAGCACTCATACGTCTCTTTTCCAAAGCCAACCTCTGTGTACGACGCTGACCATGTGCACTCAACCTTCGTAAACTGGGCCGCAGGGTGGTATTGCAACATGATAACGACCCCAAACACACCTCCAAGACGACCAGTGGCTTGCTAAAAAAGCTGAGGGTAAAGGTTATGGCCTGGACAAGCATGTCTCCAGACCTAAACCCTATTGAGCATCTTTGGGGCTTCTTAAAACGGAAGGTGGAGGAGCGCAAGGTCTTTAATATCCACCAGCTCTGTGATGCAGTCATAAATGGGTGGAAGAAGGTTCCAGTTGCAACCTGTGAAGCTCTAGTGAACTCCATGCCCAAGAGGGGTAAGGCAGTGCTGGAAAATAGTGGTGGCCACACAAAATATTTACACTTTGGGCCCAATTTTTAAATTTTTTAAGGGGTGTACTCACTTTTGTTGCCAGCAGTTTAGACATTAATGGCTGTGTGTCGAGTTATTTTGAGGGGATAGTAAATTTACACTGTTATACAAGCTGTACACTGTCTACTTTACATTGTATCAAAGTGTCATTTCTTCAGTGTTGTCCCATGGAAAGATATAAAGAAAAATGTGAAGAAATGTGAGGGGTGTACTCACTTTTGTGAGATACTGTATCTATCTATCTATCTATCTATCCATTCATCCATCCATCCATCTATCTATCTATCTATCTATCTATCTATCTATCTATCTATCTATCTATCTATCTATCTATCTATCTATCTATCTATCTATCTATCTATCTATCTATCTATCTATCTATCTATCTATCTATCTATCCATCCATCCATCCATCCATCCATCCATCCATCCATCCATCCATCCATCCATCCATCTTAACATTAGGCTTATCTCCCCTCAGGCCTACCGGTCAGTGCGTTCCATGGTTGCCGCGGAGCTGGAAGGGGGCGTGGTTAACTTCTCGAGGCGCTCGGACAGCGGCTGCAGGACGTTACTGCGTCTGCACCGCTCGCTGCTCTGGCTCAGGCTACTGCTAACCGGGCTAGCTAACCCGCCGGACACACACGGGCGCTACAAGACACCTGGCGAACTGAGCAGGTATCTGTCTGTCTGTCTGTCTGTCTGTCACCTGGGGAACTGAGCAGGTAACTGTCTGTCTGTCTGTCTGTCACCTGGCGAACTGAGCAGGTATCTGTCTGTCTGTCTGTCTGTCTGTCTGTCTGTCTGTCTGTCTGTCACCTGGGGAACTGAGCAGGTAACTGTCTGTCTGTCTGTCTGTCACCTGGCGAACTGAGCAGGTATCTGTCTGTCTGTCTGTCTGTCTGTCTGTCTGTCACCTGGGGAACTGAGCAGGTAACTTTCTGTCTGTCTGTCTGTCTGTCTGTCTGTCTGTCTGTCTGTCTGTCATCTGGGGAACTAAGCAGGTAAATGTCTGCCTGCCTGCCTGTCTGTCTGCCTGTCTGTAGTGGCGGCCTTAAATGGGTGAAACATTTATTTTAAATAAATTATGCTTGTTATTTTCAAGTGATGCCATCAATGAGTGATGCCAAACAGCAGCATGAGCAGCTCTGTCTAAAGGCCTCTGCACACCGGGCGCATTTTGGGGCGGCAGTGGTGAAGTGGGTAGGGAGTTCGCCTCTGGTGTGCAGGGTCGGAGGTTCGATCCCCCGTCTCCCCGCCACATGTCCAAGTGTCCCTGGGCAAGACACTGAACCCCGAATTGCTCCCGATAGTTAGCTTAGTTAGCTTAGCACCCTAGTGCTAAGCCTACCCTGCGTGGTAGCTGCTGCTATCGGTGTATGAATGTGTGTGTGACTGGGTGAATGTGTACAAAAACAATGTAAAGCGCTTTGGGTCTGTGATAAACGGAGATATAACGCTATACAAGTCCATTTACCATTTTATTTGTGGGATTAATTTGGCATTTATCAATACTGCCTGAACGTACAGTCAGTACAAGCGTCCACATCAGCGCCTTCATTTTGCTTTGTGAAAATAAGTCTGTTTTTCCTTTCAAACTGAGTTAGATTTTTCTGGGACGTGACACAACTCACATTCCAAATTATTCGCTTTTTCGTGCCGTTTATTCGCACTGGTGTGGAACTGACTTAAGGGGCTTCATGAGGGGCCTTCACACGCATGCACGCACACACACACACACTCACTAACACCCCTCTCTCTCCCCCCCATAGAGATGCATACAGAGTTAACCTCTCCCCCCCATAGAGATGCATACAGAGTTAACCTCTCCCCCCCCCCCCATAGAGATGCATACAGAGTTAACCCCCCTCTCTCCCCCCCTCCCCCCCCCCATAGAGATGCATACAGAGTTATCACCCCCCCTCTCTTTCCCCCCCCATAGAGATGCATACAGAGTTAACCTCTCTCCCCTCTCCCCCCCCATAGAGATGCCTACCGCGTGGCCTTGGCCCCCCACCACCCCTGGATGCTGCGTCAGGCTGCAGAGTTTGTGTTCCTGGCGCTCCCGGACAGACGTTTCTTCCTGCAGACAGTGTGTGTGGACGACGAGAGGGAAGCGGCGCCCGTCTTAAACAGGATCATCAAAGCACTGACGCTGGTGCACACGCAAACACAGCAGATACTGGATCAACACCACATGCTGGACCTCCCATGAACACACACACAGAGAGACAGACAGACAGACAGACAGACAGACAGACAGACAGAGAGACAGACAGACAGACAGACAGACACACACAGACAGAGAGACAGACAGACAGACACACACACAGAGACAGACAGACAGACAGACAGACAGACAGACAGACAGACAGACAGACAGACAGAGAGACAGACAGACAGACAGGCAGACAGACAGACAGACAGACAGACACACACAGACAGAGAGACAGACAGACAGACAGACAGAGAGACAGACACAGACAGACAGACAGACAGACAGACAGACACAGAGAGAGACAGAGAGACAGACACACACAGATAGAGATACAGACAGACAGACAGACAGACGTAGAGACGTACTCATTTTGATGTTTTCTTTTTTAATATATTTTTGGGTGTAACTTTTTTTTTTTTTTTTTCAAATTTGCTTTTGGGGTGAACCATTAGGACTTTTTAAGGTCCAGTGTGTAAAGAAAAATGTGTTTTGTCAGAACAGACTTGGTAGAAATGGGATACAATGTTAATAAGTGTGTTTTAATTGGTGTTTTGACTGAAAGACCTATTATACATTAGCCTGGTGCTACCAGACCATCGTACTTCATTTCATTTGTACAGAAGGTCTGGCAGTGCTGTAATTGGCAAACGTTCACTCATGGAGGCGGGTGTCTGTTGAAGTTTAAAACTATTGGATCTGCCCAGTGCCACTCTGGATTAGCCAACCAATCGCATAACGTTTGGTCGTCACGTGTGTCATGAGCCGGCTTCTGGCAACTGAAACTGGAGCGCGACTTCGACGTCATCGTTCTCAGCCACTCGCTCTGTTCGCTGATTGGACCGGCTGTCGAATCTCCAGCAAAACTGGGAAATGGGCTGTACACCCAGACTGACTACTGAAGGGAAAATAACATTTGGCCGGAAGTAGGCGGGCGGGCGGAGCCAGGCTAATTGTACATGCCTTTGTTACTTCTATGTAAACTGCTAGAACTTTTTTTTTTTAACTTTTTTGAATTTGTTAAAATATTTTTGGGATGTAGAATTTAAAAAAATAAGTTTATCTATATGTTTGGGGTGTTCAATTATTATTTTTGGTTGCACAATTTGGACTTTAATTGTGTAAAATGTGTTTTTTCAGAACAGAATTGGTAGAAATGTAATATATATATATAGTGTGTTGTACTTAGTGTATAATCTCTTGAACATATATTTTTAATGAGCTTAGAATGAGCCCTTTACATGCCTTACTTATCTCATATTTCTTTGTGCACTGCTAGAATTACATTTACATACATTTATGACTTAAAGTTGCAGTGCGTAAAATTAATTGGTCTTTTTCAGAACAGACTTGGTAGAAATGGATGTTTTAATTAGTGTGTAATCTCTTGAAAATAAAAATAAAAGTGTTTCATGATCTTAGAATGAGTCTTTTATATCTGCATAGGAGCGGAGCGCTGAGGCCGCCATGTTGCACCGCCATGTTTCTACAGTAGCACAGAACGGACAAACTTAACGGCCTGACAGGTTTTTATATATAGTGGGCGTCCTGGGGAAATGCACCTGTTGGAAGACCAAGAAGAAGAAGAAGTACTATAGAATAAATAACTAAATACATCTTCACCTCATCACTTGATATTGTGGAAAGACTTGAGGCAGTGGTGGATGATGCCATCTTTAGTAACTATAGCTTTCTTGTCCTTGAAGGCCACCGTTGCTTCTGTAAATTCTCCTCATAGGGAGGGGGTTAGCAAGGGAGCGTTGACATCTACAATCTCACCACTAGATGATGTTAAAATACACAATATTACACACTGCAGCTTTATGAATGTGGTTTATTTTGGTCACACATATGTAGCATAGCAAACAAGCAAGCTCATGTTATTTACAGTATGTAAGTAAAAGTAAAAAAACAAGATGTTTGCTGCAAATAGTTAACAACAATAATAAACATGCTCCTGAAGGCACCATATGCTGCCTTCAGGAGCACGTAGGATTCAAAAGGTGCAGTCAGTGATTCTGGAGAACGCTTGTTGTCAAAATCAGTGAATATCTCCTCATGATCCACTACCTGTCTGTACTAGTGAAATCTCCTCATGATCATACCTGTTGTAGAGTGAATCTCTATGATCCACTACCTGTCTGTACTGTGTGCCTGTCTCCTCATGATCCACTACCTGTCTGTACTGTGTGAATATCTCCTCATGATCCACTACCTGTCTGTACTGTGTGTTCTATGATTATTTATTTATTTTTATTATTTATTATTTCGGACAATTTCACACAATACCAATTATCTCTTCACTCATAAATCTATAGTGTTGTCCTATCGGTCCGCCCCACTCATCAGATCCAAAACAGTTCCATTACTGATCCAGAAAAGAAAAAAAAAAAAATATCTCCTCATGAATCCACTACCTGTCTGTACTGAGTGAATATCTCCTCATGATCCACTACCTGTCTGTACTGAGTGAATATCTCCTCATGATCCACTACCTGTCTGTACTGTGTGTCTGTCTCCTCATGATCCACTACCTGTCTGTACTGAGTGAATATCTCCTCATGATCCACTACCTGTCTGTACTGTGTGTCTGTCTCCTCATGATCCACTACCTGTCTGTACTGTGTGTCTGTCTCCTCATGATCCACTACCTGTCTGTACTGTGTGTATATCTCCTCATGATCCACTACCTGTCTGTACTGTGTGTCTGTCTCCTCATGATCCACTACCTGTCTGTACTGTGTGTCTGTCTCCTCATGATCCACTACCTGTCTGTACTGTGTGAATATCTCCTCATGATCCACTACCTGTCTGTACTGTGTGTGTGAGCTGAGAAAACATCCACTGTTAATACACAGCCTAGGCTCTGTAAAGTGGCATGTAAAGAAAGGTGGTCCTCAGTAGCTATAGCAACATACCAGTTTACAGAGCCTAGACTGTGTATTAACACTGGATTTTGTTTCAGTGCACACACAGTACAGACAGGTAGTGGATCATGAGGAGATATTCACTCAGTACAGACAGGTAGTGGATCATGAGGAGATATTCAATCAGTACAGACAGGTAGTGGATCATGAGGAGATATTCACACAGTACAGACAGGTAGTGGATCATGAGGAGATATTCACTGATTTTGACATCTAAAGTCTAAAGGCCTACTTCACCTGCTGGAATATGAAGGTGTATTGAACTCTGAGATCCTATGTAGTATAAGTGTGCAAAAAAAATTTAATCGGATCATCCTAGCCTGAGAAAAGGCAGAAAGAGTGTTTTATGGTCTCACTGTCTAACCCTACAGTTTCCTTCTTGTGACATCACAGTAAGGGTCAGGATTAACAGGACAGCTGGGCCAAGGGAAGACTGAGGGAAGAAAAACCTCATTCATTATATTATAATAGTGATTTTATAATGATAGAACGCCGGTTCCGTATGGGTGAAGTATTCCTTTAAGATGGGTAGGCTTCAGAGTTTGAGATTTCCAAGGATTCATAAACGTCACACGAGCGTTGGTCGGTACATGAAACATGATACTGAGAAAGTGGGATCAACAGAAGAACATATTTTCCTGTGTGGGGGGGCTCTTCATTTATAGGAAAACAAGTTACACACTGTAGCTTTAAAAAGGTCCTAAATACAACTATTTACATCAGCAAATCAAGTCATCAACACGTACTCATCTTACTCCGTGGACAAGTTACGCATTATAGCTTTTTTTTTTTTAAATAGACTAGTTTCCAAAATAAACAAAAGTGCCTCGTAGCAACTTTAAATGAAAGTTACGCACTGTAGCTTTACAGGGTCCTAAATAAAACTTCTCACTATAGCTTTATAATATTTTTTTTTTGACTTTTTCAGAAATATTCAAAAGTTCCCCGTAGCGCCTTTAAATTAAAGTTACGCACTATAGCTTTACATGGCTCTTCATGTGCGTCTTGAGGCAGTGGCTCTGCGTGAAAGCCCTCTCACACAGGGTGCACTGGTAAGGTCTCTCTCCGTTGTGCGTCCTCATGTGAACGTTTAAATGCTCCAGCCGCGCACACGCCTTACCGCACACGCCGCACACAAACTTCTTAATCCCTAAATGACTGCTCGTATGGATATCCAGGTGTTTTTTGCGCTTGAAACATTTCCCGCACTCCGTACATTTAAACGGCGCGTCGGCTGTGTGCGCGAACATGTGTGCATTCAGTTCCCCCTTCGCGATGAACCCTTTCCCGCAAACCGTACACAGAAACGCCCTCTCCCCTGTGTGGGTCTTTTCGTGGCTATCCATGGCGTTTTTAGACATGAAAGTCTTGCAGCATACGTGGCAGAGAAACGGCCTGTCCCGAACCGTGTGCGTCTTTATGTGCATTTTCAAGGCGTTGTCGGTTTTGAATCGCTTATCGCAGACGTCACACGGATGTCGTCGCTCCCCGGAATGAGTCGTCCTGTGTCGCGAGAGGGAACGGAGGTCGTAAACGGACATACCACAGATGTTACAGGTGAATTTGTCGCCCCGACCGGTGTGTGTCTTAGTGTGCGCGTTGAGTTGAGCCCTCAGGCCGAAAGCTCGCGCACACACGTCACATTTATGAGGTTTTTCTTCGATGTGAACCCAACGGTGAACATTCAAGTTGGATCTGGAAAAGAGAGAAGGGAAGGGAGGGTTAGAATGGAGGGATTTTAAGTCTGTGGGTGTGAGTGAGTGAGTGAGTGAGTGAGTGAGTGAGTGAGTGAGTGAGTGAGTGAGTGAGTGAGTGAGTGAGTGAGTGAGTGAGTGAGTGAGTGAGTGAGTGTGTGAGTGAGTGAGTGAGTGAGTGAGTGAAATGTTTATGGATTTCAAAAGGGTTGACAATTTTAAGTGAAAGAGAATTACAAAAGACAGACAGACAGATAGACAGATAGATAGATAGATAGATAGATAGATAGATAGATAGATAGATAGATAGATAGATAGATAGATAGATAGATAGATAGATAGATAGATAGATAGATGGGTGGGTGAGTGGGTGTGTGCGTGCTTGAGTGTGTGTGTTCTTACTTGTGTATGAGCGAGAGTGAGAGTGAGTGTGTGTGTGTGTGTGTGTGTGTGTGTGTGTGTGTGTGTGTGTGTGTGTGTGTGTGTGTGTGTGTGTGTGTGTGCGTGCATGCGTGTGTGTTCTTACTTGTGAATGAATCCCTTGTTGCACACGTCACATTTAAAGGGCCGGACCCCCCTGTGAGTCGACTCGTGGTTGCCAAGGCTACGGGCGCTTAGAAACGACTTGGGACAAAACGAACAGCGGTGTGTCTGCTGATAGGTCTTCAGATGTTCCTTCAGCTGAGTGTGTGTGTTAAACGTACTTCCACACACACCACACACACACACAGCATTCCTACACACACACACAGGCTTGGGGCACACACACTCGCTCTGAGCACACACACACTCGCTTTTCGGACACGCACACTCGCCCTTAGCACACACACACTCGCTTTTCTTGGCACACACACACACACTCTCAGTCTCTCTGTCCTGTGTGTGTGTCCACGCGTGCTTGATGAGACAGGCTTTGTTCTTGTAATAAACACCACACACTTTACAAGCTGTTCTTTCAAGCGTTTTGCTGTTTTCAACAAACAGGGCTTTTTCTTCAGATGTCTTGGAAGATTTGGACGAAGATTTGGACGCCATTTTGGGTCTAGCCTTCGGTGCTGTGGGCTCAGTGTCTGGCTTCCATTCTGTGTCCGTTTCATCAGTTTCCTGTTGATTTGAGTCTGTGAAAATATACACACATAAAAATGAGTTATGTTATTTTATTTTATGCCCCCTACTGGCTAGAACACTGTACTGCAGTTAGTTTGAGTTTGTGTATGTGTGTGTGTGAGTGAGTGTGTGAGTGAGTGAGTGAGTGAGTGAGTGAGTGAGTGAGTGAGTGAGATAGTGAGTGAGTGAGTGAGATAGTGAGTGTGTGAGTGAGTGAGTGAGTGAGTGAGTGAGTGAGTGAGTGAGTGTGTGTTGCGCTTGTTGTCAAAATCAGTGAATATCTCCTCATGATCCACTACCTGTCTGTACTGTGTGTGTTTGAAAAAGAGGGCCCACCATTATAGCTATAGCAACATGCCAGTTTACAGAGCCTAGGCTGTGTATTAACACTGGTTTTATCTTCAGTGCACACACACACACACACACACACACACACACACACACACACACACACACACACACACACACACACACACACACACACACACACACACACACACACACACACACACACACACACACACAGTGGATTGAATGTGTAGAATGTCATATGTCTGGATGTGTCTCGTTATCTTTGAAAACTTTATTGATATATTTGTAAAAAAAAAATTAAATAAAAACCTTCATCATCATTGTCTTCATCGCTTGAGTCCACGTGGCTCTCATCAGCTTCCTCTTGGCTCCTTCAAAATAAAACAATAGACATAATATTTTTTAAGACTATTTAAGACCAATTAAATTTTTATTTATATAATTTTTTAAAGATTTTTTTTGGGCATTTTTATGCTTTATTGACAGTGTAGAGACAGAGGTGAAATGGGGCAGAGAGGGGAGTGACATGCAGAGAACGACCGCGGGCTGGAATCAAACCCGGGTCCGCTGCTGGCCGAGGCCCATGGGGGAGGAGGGGGCGCCCTACCAACTGAGCTAAGGGCGCCCCCAGACCAATTCAACATTAACCAACTTCTATTTTTTTTAGATAAATTAATAGAAAACCTTTTAAGACGTTTTGCGGATCCTCTGGAGCAGTGGTCCTCTGTGAGACTGGGAGGGGGAAACACAACATGTCTTAAAGGGGCACTGTGTAATATGACATCATCAACAAAGTTCTAGAATGCAACGCTCCCTGGGTAACCCCACCCCTTTAGAATAATAACAGAAGCTACAGTGGCCTTCAAGGACAAGAACAATTCTAAATCCTAAACAATGCACCTGATGATATTCCAACCAACATGGATTCCTCCATAAGACTTGCCTGCTCAATGTACAAAATGTTACACAGTGTCCCTTTAAATTACTCTGTGAAGAAGTATCTATTTATAATGTAGGAGATGGACATACCGTATGCAAGCTTTACGTATCATATTTACAATGCTACTGAATATTTTTAGGTTTTAAATTGAGAAATACATATTTCAAAACTAACAATGATATTTGTATTTTCCTTGAAAGCAATTAGACTCATAACAACATTTATTTAAAGCTGCAGTGTGTAGAATTTTGGGTTTCATTTCCTAGCAGATTTTGTAGAAAGTAATTATAATATCCATAAGTACATTTAATTTAGTGCATAATAGCTGATTTTTTTTTTTTTTTAATCATTATTTTTCCCCTTAGAAAGGGTCTCATATATGTCCATATTTCTGCATATTTTGGACCAAGGCCTAGTGCCGCCATCTTGAAAGTGTCATAGTTGGAATGTCATCAGGTGCATTGTTTAAAATTTAGAATTGTTCTTGTCCTTGAAGGCCACTGTAGCTTCTGTTATTATTCTAAAGGGTTGGGGTTACCCAGGGAGCGTTGCATTCTAGAACTTTGTAGAACTTTCTTGATGATGTCATATTACACACTGCACCTTTAAGATATTGATATTACATGTCATTAAGCAGACACTTCTATCCAAAGCGACTTCCAACTGGAGCACACACACACACGCACACACACACACACACACACACACACACACACACACACACACACACACACACACACACACACACACACACCGATAGCAGCAGCAGCTACCACGCAGGGTGCAAGCTAACTATCAGGAGACATTTAGGGTTCAGTGTCTCTTTGCCCAG
>CM049417.1:1420000-1422500 GCA_026929865.2 Hyperoplus lanceolatus
GTGAGTGAGTGAGTGAGTGAGTGAGTGAGTGAGAGTGGGGGGAGTGAGTGAGTGAGTGAGTGAGTGAGTGAGTGAGTGAGTGAGTGAGTGAGTGAGTGAGAGGGGGGGGTGAGTGAGTGAGTGAGTGAGTGAGTGAGTGAGTGAGTGAGTGTGTGAGTGAGTGAGAGTGGGAGTGAGTGAGTGAGTGAGTGAGTGAGTGAGTGAGTGAGTGAGTGAGTGAGTGAGTGAGTGAGAGTGGGGGGAGTGAGTGAGTGAGTGAGTGAGTGAGTGAGTGAGTGAGTGAGTGAGAACAAAACAAACAGGTTTGTCTATGTTTGTTAGGTCTCTGCATTTACTTACAAATTCATTTTCAACATGACACACTCACACACACACACACACACACACTCACACACACACACACACACACACACACACACACACACACACACACACACACACACACACACACACACACACACCTTGGTGTCACTATAAACTCCTGGTCCTTCTGTTCCAGTTTCGTCTGTTGGGATGTTGTTGCTACGGACGACGACGGCTGGTCATCAAAGCCATCCTCAAACAGAAAACTCCCAGAATCCTCCTCTGCATCTAGAGAGAAATGTGTTAAAGGGGTGTGTGTGTGTGTGTGTGTGTGTGTGTTAAAGGGGTGTGTGTGTGTGTGTGTGTGTGTGTGTGTGTGTGTGTGTGTGTGTTAAAGGGGTGTGTGTAGGGGTGTGTGTGTGTGTGTGTGTGTGTGTGTGTGTGTGTGTGTGTGTGTGTGTGTGTGTGTAGGTGTGTGTGTGTGTGTTAAAGGGGGTGTGTGGTGTGTGTGTGTGTGTGTGTGTAGGTGTGTGTGTGTGTCTGTCCGTCTGTCTGTCTGTCTGTCTCTAACTGTCTGTCTGTCCGTCTGTCTGTCTCTCTGTCCTTCTCTGTCTGTCTGTCCGTCTGTCTGTCTGTCTGTCTGTCCGTCTGTCTGTCTGTCTGTCCGTCTGTCTGTCTCTCTGTCTCTCTGTCCTTCTCTGTCTGTCTGTCCGTCTGTCTGTCCGTCTGTCTGTCTGTCTGTCTGTCTGTCTGTCTGCCCGTCTCTCTGTCTGTCTATTCACCTGACTGTTGTTCCTC
Organism: Hyperoplus lanceolatus; assembly: GCA_026929865.2. NCBI lineage: Eukaryota > Metazoa > Chordata > Actinopteri > Uranoscopiformes > Ammodytidae > Hyperoplus > Hyperoplus lanceolatus. Next base: position 1,421,102 of record CM049417.1, read on the forward strand.
TTTCTCTGCACCAACAATCACCACGTCATGTCTGTCCACATCCGGATTCACATCTAGAAACATTCAACATTCAACTTAGAAAACAAAGCTTTATTATTATTAGAGAGAGAGAGAGAGAGAGACAGAGAGAGAGACAGAGACAGAGAGAGAGAGAGAGAGGGAGAGAGAGACAGAGAGAGAGAGACAGAGACAAAGACAGAGAGAGAGACACAGAGAGAGAGAAGAAGAGAGAGGGGGGAGACAGACAGAGAGAGAGAGAGAGAGAGAGAGAGAGAGAGAGAGACAGAGACAAAAGAGAGAGAGACACATAGAGAGAGAGACAGAGAGAGAGAGACGGGCAGACAGACAGAGAGAGAGACGGACAGAGAGACAGACAGAGAGAGAGAGAGAGACAGAGAGACACACAGACAGACAGACAGAGAGAGAGAGAGAGAGACAGAGAGACAGACAGAGAGACAGACAGACAGAGAGACAGAGACACACAGACAGACAGAGAGAGACAGACAGACAGACAGAGAGAGAGAGAGAGACAGAGAGAGAGACACACACACAGAAAGAGACAGACAGACACACAGACAGACAGAGAGAGAGAGACAGACACAGAGAGAGAGACTGAGAGACAGACAGACAGAGAGAGAGAGACACACACACACACACACACACACACACACACTCACCTCTTCTGTCCAGGTTGACCCTTGGTTGTAGCAGCGCATCCAGCTGGTTCTTCTGGCGGGAGATCTCGCTCCTGTAGCCGGCCGCCTCCTCCTCAAACACGGCCACAGTCCTCTCGACCACCGCTAGAATCTCCTGCGCTGCGGTGCTCAACTTCTCCCTCACTATTCCCCGTATTATCTCCGCTTTAGAGAGGTTATCCAGGCCTTTAGAGGGGTTATTCACCCCGCCTAAGGTGCCCCAAAGGCCCGCTAGTGTTTCTGATCCACCGCTGTCCCTTTTCACACAGTAAAACATGTTTAATTTGGACGATTTTCAATGTTTACAGCAGAATAGAGTAGGTAAACCTAAGCGCATGCGGAGTGGTTCCGGGTTTGGAGCACTAGGGAAATAGGTCCGACGAGAAACAATAACAAAAGAGCAGCTCCGTCCTTCTTCTGTGTTATTTTCTTTGGCGCTTTGCAAACACCGTCTTGATGCTTTAGCGCCATCTACCGGTTGGAGAATAAATAATAACCTCGCTACAAACATTAAAGGAATACTTCACCGATACAGAACCGGCGTTCTATCATTATAAAATCACTATTATAATATAATGAATGAGGTTTTTCTTCCCTCAGTCTTCCCTTGGCCCAGCTGTCCTGTTAATCCTAACCCTTACTGTGATGTCACAAGAAGGAAACTGTAGGGTTAGACAGTGAGACCATAAAACACTCTTTCTGCC
>CM049417.1:1430000-1435000 GCA_026929865.2 Hyperoplus lanceolatus
ATCAAAATGTTCAGAGACTTTCATACATTCATTGTGCCATTCAACCTTCGAATCACATTTATGGTGAACAAATTATTCAACATTATTTGAAGGCATGTTAAATTCATCTTTTGAGAGTTTATAGTGGAAGCGTTAAGGCACTGGTCAGTTGCGAGACATTTGTCTATTTATCTTCCATAACATGTCTTAACAGCTGTCATTCAAACTGTGTCTGCTGCAGAACCCTGAGAGAGAGGGGGATGGTGAGTACAGGGGCCACACACACACACACACACACACACACACACACACACACACACACACACACACACACCAATGTCATTGTCTATTACTATGTTTGACAGTGAACTTCTTCAATGTCTAGTTTGGTGAACACTGCCCAACCCCCGCACAGGAAACTCAGTTCTGAATCGACTCACTAAAAACCTTATTGAGAATAACCTCCATAAATGTTTCTCTGTTCATAAGACAGACTGCCCTACCTCTCTCTCTCTCTCTCTCTCTCTCTCTCTCTCTCTCTCTCTCTCTCTCTCTCTCTCTCTCTCTCTCTCTCTCTCTCTCTCTCTCTCTCTCTCTCTCTCTCTCTCTCTCTCTCTCTCTCTCTCTCTCTCTCTCTCTCTCTCTCTCTCTCTCTCTCTCTCTCTCTCTCTCTCTCTCTCTCTCTCTCTCTCTCTCTCTCTCTCTCTCTCTCTCTCTCTCTCTCTCTCTCTCTCTCTCTCTCTCTCTCTCTCTCTCTCTCTCTCTCTCTCTCATAACATGTCTTCTTTCATACTAGTATAAATCAAAGGTCCAACATGTACATTCAGGTGTTTATTTGACTAAACCTTGTCTGTTTGCGTCTGTATATTTCTCCTATACAACCATCTTTAACGGACATTATCTCAGCGTTAGTTTTTTCTTCAATACTCTGAACCAAAAATCTACAACTTCTAAAGCACTTACATCAACTAAACTTTCCATAATCATTCTCAGCACTATTCTGAAGGTTATTACAGAAGGATTTGTTCATATGTTGTTCACTGTCTGATTTATGAGACATTTTCTTATTAAAAAACATGCTGAAAAGGAATTGTTAAGACCTGTACATAGTATTTTTGACGAATAAAAGCAAAACCATAATGCTAAGATATTTAAGCAATAGCACACGAGAGGGAGCATGTTGTCGCTCTATATCAGCACTGCTGTGATTCGGTCGTAGAAACGGAACGGCGGATCTTAATCTAGTTGGTAATAAGGTCCGCTGCCCAATCCAAACCCCCACGCTTCATTTCCCAGAGTTTATGAGTGTATTTCGGCCCGGGGGAAGTAACGTTATACAATGAGGTGGGAAAGCTAGGCTAGGCTAAAGCTATGCAGCGCTCGTATTATTCAGCAGCCTGAGTATATCTCCACACAATATTGCTGTCTTCAGTAACGTGAGTGTGAGCGACTACCGCACACTGTCTCTGTCTGTGTGTGGCAGCGATGCCCTCTCACAGGGGAGAGACTCGCCACAGTCAACCTGAGTCACACACACACAGATAACACACAAGTGAAGCTCCGGCTCATCAGTGAGCCGCGGAGTGATTTTGACAGTTGGTCTACAGTTTGGTGAACAGTCTGAGTGATGTTGTTCGCTAATATCAGCACTCCTTCAGAACGCTCAGAAGGTCTCTCGTCCAATCAGATCACTCGCTCAGAACCAACTGCTGTATAATATAATATAACATTTGGTAGTGTGTGTGTTTACCTCCTCCACAGATGAGCGCTAGAATTCTCCAGATTTTACCGGTTGAATCTCCGTAAAGCTGCAAAGACACAACAAGACATTTAGTGGAGATGGAGACAGGTGAATGTGTGTGTGTGTGTGTGTGTGTGTGTGTGTGTGTGTGTGTGTGTGTGTGTGTGTGTGTGTGAGTGAGTGAGTGAGTGAGTGAGAGTCTGTGTGTGTGTTTGTGTGAGTGAGTGAGTGAGTGTGTGAGTGAGTGAGTGAGTGAGTGAGTGAGAGTCTGTGTGTGTGTGTGTGTGTGTGTGTGTGTGTGTGTGTGAGTGAGTGAGTGAGTGAGTGAGTCTGTCTGTCTGTCTGTCTCTCTGTCTGTCTGTCTGTCTGTCTGTCTGTCTGTCTGCCTGCCTGCCTGCCTGCCTGCCTGTCTGCCTGCCTGTCTGCCTGTCTGTCTCTCAGTGTCTGTCTGTCTGTCTGTACTGACCTTAGGCGCACAGACAAAGTGTTTCCCTGGTACCGGCAGAGTGGTGATATACATGGTGATCATACGATACATGTACAGAGTCCCAATCAGGAAGAAACAGCGACGCGCGATTATTGACCTACAAGAAGATACAATTAAAATCAAATTAATATGTGTGTGTAGACAAATAAATAAAATTAAATAATGTAAAGTATTTAAATTAAATTAATTATTTTTTTATTAGAAACACAATTACTACAAAATCAAATCAGAACAGTTTGAGATAAAAATAATTAAGAATAATTGATTAATTGGTTTAAAAAAAAATCCTTCAACAAATAGTAAAAATAAAATATTTATTATTCTAATAGAAAATAAAGACTAAATAAAAATTTGAATAAATGTTGTACTCATGTGTGAGAAAGATAATCTGGTAAGAATTGGCTTGCAATGTTAGTTTGAGATTTTTGAAAGAAAAAAAAATTGTTTACGCCAAAAAATAATAATGATAGTAAGAAAAAAAAATAAAAAGAATGAAAAAAAAAAAAAAAAAAAAAAAAAAAATTCTAAAAAAAAAAAAAAAAAAAAAAAATTGTATAATCACATAAAAAAATCTAAATAAATCAACAGCCCTAAACAATAAATAAAAAAAATCATAACCTTTAAAAGATATAGTAAAGATATTAAAAAATTAAATAAAAAAGTCCACCAACGACCCTAAAAATAATAAATAAATGATAATAATGATAATAATAATAATAATAATAATAATAATAATACAATTTTAAAAATATGAAGAAAAAAAATTAACACACACATTTTTTTTTTTAAATACAGATTTTTTTTTTTTAAATTTAATAAATAATCAAATATAAACCTTGGCCTCTTACTTGTGCTTGAGGAATGTCCACTGGACCATCCAGAGCCCGCAGAGTATCAGCCCGTTGACCTCCGTGACGGTGAACGCCCAGGGGACCCTCTCCACGTAGTCAAAGAACTTATCGGGCAGCGGCGGGCTCACAGACTTGTCCGGCACTCGCTCGTGCACCACCGTTATGATCACCGTCGTAAAAACCAGCGTAAACAGAGCGTATAAAAACGCCACGCCCGTTTTCCACCACTCCGCCGGCAGCCTGTTCGCGCGCTCTTCCGGCACGGTTATCTTCACGTAGTCGCAGTGCCTTTTCAGCCCGTTGCTTAGCGATTGAATCAGCTGGTTCTGCTTGAAAATGCTGCTCAGTTTGCTGTGTTGAGTGTTTTTGTCATTGTCTTTGTTGTTGTTGTTGTTGTTGCCAGGGGGTGTGGCTTGTAGTCGGGGAGGGTTTCCGTTAGCGACCTGTTGGAGTGGCGGCGGGGTCGGGTTGGATGTGGTGACGTTTGCCTCAACATGGGGGGAGAAATCCTGCTCACTGTGGATCAATTCAGCCGACATTTTGAAAAAGCAAATAATTTTTATTTTTACTTGACTTGACTTGACTTTTTTTTTTTTTTTTTTTTGCCCTTTAATGATTTTTACCACCAATAAGGAAGTGTTTCCTGTATTCACCGACCAATCACAGGCGTTGTAAGGCGTCAGTATTTTGAGATTTTTTTTTTTTTTTGCCAGAGTTTTTTAGAGAATGAGTTTTACTCCAAATTTGTGACTTTATTGATTAAACACTAAATAAGCACTCTATGAAACTGACTAAATATCCTAATTTCAACATTATTTATCTAGAAAACACCCAAAAAAAGTGGTTTTTAGCTGTTTTTTTAAGCAAATTATCATTTAATTTTTTAATTTTTTTTGCCCTTTCAATTTTTTTTTCAACCAATAAGGAAGTGTTTCCTGTATTCCCCGACCAATCACAGGCGTTGTAGTGAATCAGCTGACCCAATAGAAAAGCTTTATAAAGGGGTTTGTTCACTGCTTTGCTATAGCTCGAACTTGGTCAATATTTGATGTAAAAAAGGAAAGTTCTTTTGGTCAGAAGTCCAGATCCATGTTCGCCTGGTAACTGGTGATGTCACACGGTAGGAGGCAGCTGATTGGTCGAGCAGGGTGATGCAGCAAGAACCTGAAAAAAATGGAGAAAAAAATACAAAATATTTAATGTTCAAACAACACACACACACACACACACACACAGACACAGACGCGCACACACACACAGAAACAGACGCGCACACACACACACACACACACACACACACACACACACACAGAAACGACACACACACACACACACACACACACACACACACACACACACACACACACACACACACACACACACACACACACACACACACACACACACACACACACACACACACACACACACACACACACACACACACACCTTTCAATTGTATTTCATGTGCACATTTTATCGTCATTGTTGTTTGAGTCGAGTTATTTTGGGACATGAATAATCCAGTCTGGTGAGTTATTAAGTGTGTGTGTGTGTCTGTGTGTCTGTCTGTCTGTCTGTGTATGTGTCTGTCTGTCCAACATGTACATTCAGGTGTTTATTTGACTAAACCTTGTCTGTTTGCGTCTGTATATTTCTCCTATACAACCATCTTTATCGGACATTATCTCAACATTAGTTTTTTTTTTCTTTTCAATACTCTGAACCAAAAATCTACAACTTCTAAAGCTCTTACATCAACTAAACTTTCCATGATCATTCTCAGCACTATTCTGAAGGTTATTACAGAAGGATTTGTTCATATGTTGTTCGCTGTCTGATTTATGAGACATTTTCTCCTTAAAAATGTGTGTGTGTGTGACCTGTCTTGGGTTGAGTTGGAATGTCTCACTCCCATGTCACATACTTTCTGTCCTTCTGC
>CM049417.1:1452500-1455000 GCA_026929865.2 Hyperoplus lanceolatus
TAAGGGTCTGTGCCGCGCCCCCACCCTCACCAACTGCTCCATCAAATAAGAAACAAAATGGACGCCGAGACACAAGATGAAGACGGGGCTGTTTCACTATGGTGCTTTTATTGTGAAGGTCCTGCAGGGATTGATTGGTTGAAAATCTTTGCACCATTTCAGTTTTATTTCCATTGATTAAAAACTTGCATGAAATAAAAACCTGTCCGCCTCCGTTGTGTGTTTATCGTTGGTCAGTTTTGCAGTTTGTTTCATCATAATTTTTTGTACAAACATCAACTTGTTTTGAAAACTAAGAGATGCATAAACACAGTTTGACCTTCGCTGTGTTTATGCATCTCTTTGCTGTTGTTTATACCCACTACATTGTTTCGTTTAGCCCGTGTTTAGATAAAGGTTGATTGAATAAATACTCTCTTCCTTTTACTATTCTACAGCTGCATCTCAATTCAGGGGTTGCGGTCTTCAAAGGCTGCATTTGGAGACCGATTGCGTCATAGCAGCGCGCAAAGGTTGTTCCATTTACAAGGCTCCTTCATATGCGGCCGAGAAATGCAGCCTTCGTTTCACGGTTTTGAAGGCTGCATCAGATGTATCCTTCGTGGCCCAACATATCCCATGATTCATTGCGTTTTTTTCAGAGATGGCATAAAATAAAATAAAAAATAACAAAACAGCAACGTGTTGCTCCATCTTCTTAACTTTTATCTTCCTTTCTTTTTTCTTGTACTTTTTTTTCTTTTCGTCTGGTAGGCAACTTCTTTTTCTTTTTTCCTCCGTTGACAGGGCTGTCTCCGTTGGCAGCTATCAGGGTTGCTAGGCAGCACAGGAGCGGCGAGTCGTCACGCAAGGTAACGGCTTGTTACGCAAACCGGAAATGCTCGTAAACGGAGACCTGCGGAGACCGTCCCGTTTAAAAACGCTCAATCGGCCTTCGAATCGGCCTTCACAGGCTACAGCCTTCGTAGAGCGCGCAGACAAGTCGTTTTTTTAACAATCTGTTTTAACTCAATTTCAAGAATTAAGGTGGAGTTTTTAAAACAAGGTAAAGTGGGTGAAAAATAATAGAAATACCCCAGAGAGCAGACTATCCCTCTGAATGCTAAAAAAAAACAAAAAACAATATAATATTTATGATATGAAATTCAGTGCAGTGTGATGGTTCCTGGCTGACAGACAGAGCAGTTTCTCTCTCAGTGGTTTGCCTCTGACCGCCGACCAATCACAGCTGTTGTCCATGAAATAGGTCCCGCCTCCCAGGCCTTCAGCCAGCGCTCTAAGCCAATGAGGAGCCTGCGTTAGGTTAAGCCCCGCCCCCGACAGCATGTCAGCGTGAGTGATGACCAGTAAGGAGTGACGTCGCCATTCAGGGCCGAAGAGAGTCTGCAATGACACACACACACACATATTAACACACACACACACACACACACACACACACACACACACACACACACACACATATTAATACACACACACACATATAAAAATAACACACACACACACACACACACACACACACACACACACACACACACACACACACACATATTAATACACACAGACACATATTAATACACACACAAACATATTAATACACACACACACATATATTAATACACACACACACACACACACACACACACACACACACACACACACACATATTAATACACACACACACATATAAATACACACACACACACACACACATACACACACATACACACACATATTTATACACAGACACACGATTACTGTATACGTTATATTTTTTGTGTGTTTTAATGTGTGTGTGTGTTTGTTTGTCATAATATGTGTGTGTGTGAGTGTGTTTTAATGTGTGTGTGTGTTTGTCATAATGTGTGAGTGTGTGAGTGTGTTTTAATGTGTGTGTGTGTTTGTCATAATGTGTGTGTGTGTGAGTGTGTTTAATGTGTGTGTGTGTGTTTGTCATAATGTGTGTGTTTGTGTGTGTGTGTGTGTATAATCTCTCTGTGTGTTTCACCTGGACTTTCTCCTTCATCTGTGTGTCCTCGTGCATCAGATCTGCTCTCACCACGAGCACTATGACGTGCACACCCTCGGGACAGAGCGCGCGCACGGGATGCGGGCGTGGCCTATGACGCAGAGGGGGCGTGTCTATGACGCGTAGCCGCAGGTCTGACTCCGCCCCCTTCCTCCTGAAACACTTTGGGAAGATTCCTCTGAGCAGTTTGTGTTCTGTCGTCACGGGAACACCAGCAATGCAAAGGCCTGTCTGGAACTCATCCCCACCTGTAAACAAAATAATTATAAATTGACCTGAAGCCCTACTTCACCGGTGGGAATATGAAGGTGTGTTGAACTCTGAGATCCTCTGTAGTATAAATGTGCAAAGATTTTAGAAATCGGTTCATCCCAGCCTGAGAAAAGGCAGAAAGAGTGTCCGTTCTGTTCTACTGTAGTCATTTTACTTAACAACTCAACTTTGTGATAATAAAACTAGAATCATTGTTTA
>CM049417.1:1515000-1517500 GCA_026929865.2 Hyperoplus lanceolatus
TGTGTCCACTGTCAATGCCATAAATCAATGATTGGCTCATCTGGTCAAATATGAACACAGACTGGACTCCTGATGCCAGTAAATGCCCCAAAACCATCAATAAAGGGGTGTGTGTGTGGTGTGTGTGTGTGTGTGAGTGTGTGTGTGAGTGTGAGTGTGAGTGTGAGTGTGAGTGTGAGTGTGTGTGTGGGGGGGGGGGGGAGGGGGGGAGGCAGATTCCAGTAACTACACAAACACAACTCTGTAGGTGGGAGGTTGGCCTGTGTGTGGCCTCTTCTAAAGGACAGGAACATACTTATAGAATTAAAGTTACTGTTCATAAGAGCTGCATTTTTAAAGGTGTATTCAGTGATTCTTGAGAAATCCTATTGTCAAAATCACTTTTTTGTTAAAATCACGAAAGACAGCAAAACCTCACAATTGGCTATACCTGTCTGTACTGTGTGTACGCTACAAAAAAACTAATACAATCCAGTGTTAATAGACAGCTATAGGCTCTGTAAACTGGTATGTAAACAGCTAGCAACATCCATTTACAGAGCCTAGGCTTCTAGCAACCCTGGATTGTTTTGTCACAGCACACACACAGTACAGACAGGTAGCGGATCATGAGGAGATATTCACACAGTACAGACAGACAGACAGACAGACAGACAGACAGACAGACAGACAGACAGACAGACAGGTAGTGGATCATGAGGAGATATTCACACAGTACAGACAGGTAGTGGATCATGAGGAGATATTCACTGATTTTGACAACAAGCGTTCTCCAGAATCACTGACTACACCTTTAATAATATTTTCTCTTATAATTGAAGTGTTTTGTCATCAGTTATATCCTAAGCTGGTACAGGCGACTCTGGACAGGATGACTGGATCAGTTAATGTTAAACTTTGTATCAATAAAAAAATAAATTGTTTCAACATCACTGTTTACTTTTATCTGTGAGTCAGATCTGTTTACACGGGCAGCGCTGGTGAACTAAAGTGACAGTGCGTAGAATTGAATGTCCTTTTTCAGAATAGATTTCCTAAACACACACACACACACACACACACACACACACACACACACACACACACACACGCCATGTTTCTACAGTAGCACAGACAGGACAAACTTAACGGCCTTACAGGTTTTTTATATATAGTGGACGTCCTGGGGAAATGCACCTGTTGGAAGACCAAGAAGAAGTACCATAGAATAAATAACTAAATACATCTTCACCTCATCACTTGATATTGTGGGTGAGTGAGTGAGTGAGTGAGTGAGTGAGTGAGTGAGTGTGTGTGTGAGTGTGTGTGTGTGTTTTTACCCGGGGTTTTCTATTCTGATGCAAGCAAGAATCAATACACAACTTGGAACATATGTAGTTAAAGGTGCAGTACGCGATTGTGTTGTCAATCACTTTTAGTCAAAATCAGTGAATATCTCCTCATGATCCACTACCTGTCTGTCTGTCTGTCTGTACTGTGTGAATATCTCCTCATGATCCACTACCTGTCTGTACTGAGTGAATATCTCCTCATGATCCACTACCTGTCTGTATTGAGTGAATATCTCCTCATGATCCACTACCTGTCTGTACTGAGTGAATATCTCCTCATGATCCACTACCTGTCTGTCTGTCTGTCTGTACTGTGTGAATATCTCCTCATGATCCACTACCTGTCTGTACTGAGTGAATATCTCCTCATGATCCACTACCTGTCTGTACTGAGTGAATATCTCCTCATGATCCACTACCTGTCTGTACTGTGTGTGAGCTGGGAAAAACAATCTAGTGTTAATACACACTGGCTTTGGCTCTGTAAACTGGTATGTAAACAAAGGAGGCCCATTGTAGCTATAGCAACATACCAGTTCACAGAGCCTAGGCTGTGTATTAACACTGGATTTTGTTTGAGGATACACATAGTACAGACAGGTAGCAGATCACGAGGAGATATTCTTCTTAATACACAGCCTAGGATCTGACACACCCATATGCACGCACGCACACACACACACACACACACACACACACACACACACACACACACACACACACACACACACACACACACACACACACACACACACACACACACACACACACACACACCTAATATAAGTGTAGTAAACAAACAAAACAAACCAATTCTTCTTCTTCTTCTTCTATATTTATTTTATTGCACCACGTGAACCAGTAACCGTAAAGCATGTAATACAGGGTCATATCACTTTCTGCCTTCATAGTACAAACAGTAACTTATTTAAAGGTGCAGTGTGTAACTCTGGGTTACACACTGCACCTGGGTAACTCAGAGAAAGTGAAACATTTTCTAAGGTAAATTCTCCATAACTGAATAAACAAACTTTCCTCACAGGTAAAATGTAGATCCCTGGAACACTGTTTGAAGTTAGAAAGCTTCCTGAAAAGTTACTGTTTCACTGTTGTTGTTTACAGCAGCAGGGCCCACAGTTTGGTTTACAAACATATTCTAGTCTTACGTT
>CM049417.1:1555000-1557500 GCA_026929865.2 Hyperoplus lanceolatus
GATAGATAGATAGATAGATAGATAGATAGATAGATAGTAGGCAGACAGACAGACAGACATATGGATAGATAGATAGATAGATAGATAGATAGATAGATAGATAGTAGGCAGACAGACAGACAGACAGACAGACAGACAGACAGACAGACAGACAGACAGACAGACAGACAGACAGATAGATAGATAGATAGATAGACAGATAGATAGATAGATAGATAGATAGATAGATAGATAGATAGATAGATAGATAGATAGATAGATAGACAGACAGACAGACAGACATATGGATAGACAGACAGACAGACAGACAGACAGACAGACAGACAGACAGACGTCAGTTATCCCCTAATTGTAGTTCACAGTTCCTCCTCTGTCTGCCACTAACTCGTCAGCTGACTTAAGTTGAGCTGTTTGGAATGTGAGACAAGCTGTGTGTGTGTGTGTGTGTGTGTGTGTGTGTGTGTGTGTGTGTGTGTGTGTGTGTGTGTGTGTGTGTGTTTTTTTATAGAAACTAAACAGCAGAAGGTCTATCATCAGACCAAACTGCTTAGCAACAACACATAACGTAAACCCGTAGACAAAGATTTAAAGGTGGAGTCAGTGATTCTGGAGAACGCTTGTTGTCAAAATCAAGAAAAGGCAGAAAGAGTGTTTTATGGTCTCACTGTCTAACTCTACATTTTACCATTTTGTGTGACATCACAGTAAGGGTTGGGATTAACAGGACAGCTGGGCCAAGGGAAGACTGAGGGGAGAAAAACCTCATTCATTATATTATAATAGTGATTTTATAATGATAGAACGCCTGTTTCGTATGGGTGAAGTATTCCTTTAAGCACTGGTGAAATTGCATCAGTTTTTTTTAAAGCTTGGGAGGTCCGTGAAAGGTCTGTTATATGTTATTATGATATGATATGATATTGGTCTGATAGGTCTGTTATATGTTATTATGATATGATATGATATTGGTCTGATAGCAGTTCATGGGAGAGTTTGTAATTATTCAACCTTCTAGATTATTTGTTAGTTTCCCTTCAGCCTTCTGTGGACCATAGCTGGTGTGTGTGTGTGTGTGTGTGTGTGTGTGTGTGTGTGTGTGTGTGTGTGTGTGTGTGTGTGTGTGTGTGTGTGTGTGTGTAACAGGACACAGTGTAATGGGTCTGACTAATTCATCACAACGCTACTGCTGTCACGAGAGAGGCTACTCTGACCTCCACCTGTGTGTGTGTGTGTGTCTGTCTCTGTCTGTGTGAGTGTGTGTGTGTGTGTGTGTCTGTCTGTCTGTTATTAACTTATCTTATTATGAAGACATATTTTAAAGCTATCTGAATATTTTCTCAGCGCTTCTCCCATTGTGTCAGATCTTTAGCTCTATTGTGTGGTGAGTTGATAACACTGAACTGGCAGGTTTAACAGCATGCATTTAACTCACTCACTCACTCACTCACTCACAGACACACACACACACACACGGGCACACACACACTCGCTCGCTCATTCACTCACACACCCTTACACTAACCCTAACATAAACCTAATTCATACCTGAACCTTAAAACCTAGTGTTAACCCTCAAACAGCCCTTTAAAGGCCTGTCCTTAAAACCTAGTGTTAACCCTCAAACAGCCCTTTAAAGGCCTGTCCTTAAAACCTAGTGTTAACCCTCAAACAGCCCTTTAAAGGCCTGTCCTTAAAACCTAGTGTTAACCCTCAAACAGCCCTTTAAAGTCCTTAAAACCTAGTGTTAACCCTCAAACAGCCCTTTAAAGGCCTGTCCTTAAAACCTAGTGTTAACCCTCAAACAGCCCTTTAAAGGCCTGTCCTTAAAACCTAGTGTTAACCCTCAAAACAGCCCTTTAAAGGCCTGTCCTTAAAACCTAGTGTTAACCCTCAAACAGCCCTCTAAAGGCCTGTCCTTAAAACCTAGTGTTAACCCTAAAACAGCCCTTTAAAGGCCTGTCCTTAAAACCTAGTGTTAACCCTCAAACAGCCCTTTAAAGGCCTGTCCTTAAAACCTAGTGTTAACCCTCAAACAGCCCTTTAAAGGCCTGTCCTTAAAACCTAGTGTTAACCCTCAAACAGCCCTTTAAAGGCCTGTCCCTTACACTAACCATACAAACTAAATACCTAAAATATATTGTAGGAATAAGCATAAAGAATAAGGTTTAATATAACTTATTAACCTTTATTTTTACAGGTAAATCCCATTGAGACCGGAGACTCTTTTTCAAGGGAGACCTGTTTCCCATTCCCACGTTACCATTCACACACACATTCATACACCGATAGCAGCAGGCTAACTATCGACATTCACACGAGGCAAGGTGGGTGGAGTGTCTTGCCCAAGGACACACCAACTATGGCAAAGGTGGCAGGGCGGGGATCGAACCTCCAACCCTTTGATCATCGGCCGACCCGCTCTACCAACTGAGATACAGTCCTCAAATATATTAGTTATAATACAATAATCAAGTGTATTTGTTTATGTAGCCAGATGCCT
>CM049417.1:1567500-1580000 GCA_026929865.2 Hyperoplus lanceolatus
GGTAACTCGGGTCCTTGGTGTGTGTGTGTGTGTGTGTGTGTGTGTGTGTGTGTGTGTGTGTGTGTGTGTGTGTGTGTGTGTGTGGTGTGTGTGTGTGTGTGTGTGTGGTGTGTGTGTGTGTGTGTGTGTGTGTGTGTGTGTGTGTGTGTGGTGTGTGTGTGTGTGTGTGTGTGTGGTGTTTGTGTGTGTGTGTGGGGTGTGTGTGTATTTAAGCTGCATTCTTATAATAAAGATACTATACAGACATACTATCTTCAAACACTGGAGGGGGTGCTGCTGGACACACACAGCACACACACACACACACACACACACACACACACACACACACACACACACACACCCACCTTTTCCTTGTCTTCTGTTGCTGCTCTGGTTCTGAGGGATTTCTTCTCCACTTCTGAACTTTTGTTGGCCTTCACATCGTCAGATTTCTTCTCAACCTAGAATAGAATATCCATATTTTATCTTTAATAATAATATGTTTAACTTATATAGATTAACTTTTGTAGATGCATTAGTTACCACACACACACACACACACACACACACACACACACACACACACACACACACACACACACACACACACACACACACACAGTCGTGATGTAGTGGTTAAGAGCGCTTACCTTCTCCTTGGTCTTGTCTGCCGTCGGTGCTTTAGCTGGCTCAGATTTCTTCTCAACCTGATGGAGTAGGTCATTAAGTAAGTCATATATTTCAGTCAGTGGTAGCAAAGCAGAGCACATACATTTTAGGTAAATGGTAAATGGACTCAGACAGACAGACAGACAGACAGACACGTTACCTTCTCCTTGGTCTTGTCTTCAGTTGCCGCTCTGGTTCTTAAGGATTTTTTTTCCACGTCTGAACTCGTGTCCGTTTTTCCCTCGTCAGATTTCTTCTCACCCTTAGAATAGAATTCACAATAACATCACTATTTATACTGACTCAACATCATTGGAAATGAGGGTCACCCCTCAATTGATCTCTCGAGGATGAATAAAAGTTAAATGAAAAAAGTGACTGGCAGGTTTAACAGCATTCATTTATAAAACATGCACAGACACACACTCACTCACTCACTCACTCACTCACTCAGGCCCAATCTAGATCCACCCCCTACACCCTATCCACTATCCCTCCGTTAGCGCGTTCGCGGGGAGGGCCCGCCATATTGAGTGTCGTCCCAAACCATCGAGCCTCGAGTGTAAGTGGGTGATAAAGCCCTCGATCATCGAGTCTGCATCGACGTTGGCTCAGCCCTACGTTTGACACAGGTGTCCGCCAATCAATTATGTCCGGAATGGAGGTGCCAACTTACAAATGAGAGTTCCAGGGAGTTTGTTTCCCGAATTATAAATGAAACGTAGCTACTCTTACCTCAAACAGACATTTGGTTGATTATTTTTATGCATAGCCCTAAATGACGGAACCGGAGGGTAGCCTACAATATCTCAACGAACATGTTGTTTTACACTTGTTGATTTGATTATGCCACTTGTCTACCGTTAGTGTATTTTCAAGGCGTGGAAAAAGATAAAACGAAGCAGATGAAGAGAATGCCCACAAGTTAATAAGGGACAGTGATTATTATTTCCTTAAATTGTTAGTAAGATTTGTGTTTCTGTTAAAGCTGATGAGGGGTAGTAATAGTGGCGGTGACGTCAGTCAGCTGGAGCGCATGACTTTTCTTATTTATGACCACCCTTGCAGTGAATTACAATTTATGCACGCTAATTAACTGCCGCGATTCGCCGGTCGTAATGGCAGATCATGACAAGTGGAATACATGCTTTAGCAGACTATTATTATTTTCCCTGGTTTTGTATGCTGTGCATGTAAACTAAAAGGATGATTAAACAGCGGATCAAACACCCGTTTTCTCCACTACAGACTGAGCTGGTAAAATTAAGAATATGCAGTTAGAAAATGTTTAACAACAAATAAATTATGCAGCCAAAAAAGCATGGGAGTGTTTGTTTTTATTCAATACTACATTTTACTCTTACATGCGTAGCTGAATATGAATGTAAAGAGTGTTTCAGGTCAAATATAAATGTGGTGGAATTCTATTTTAGGGTGAGAAATAAAGACTTAACAAACTAGTGTCTTCTTCCTGTTTCCGTCTGGCAAAGGCGAGGGCTTGTCAAAGGCGCACCGTTGTTGTACCCTCGCCCTTAATGATCGAGTGGTGCTTCACAGCCGCGAGTGTGACTCCACAGCGAGTCACACTCGCTCACGGAGTGGGAGTGCCTAGGGAGTCATTTGGGATTGGGCCTCACTCACTCACTCACTCACTCACTCACTCACTCACTCCTCACTCACTCACTCACTCACTCACTCACTCACACTTGAGGTGTAGTGGTGTTCAGTCAGTAAAGCAGAACACACACATTTTAGGACTGCACTTGTATAGCGCTTTTTTGCACAGTGCTTTACAGAATTTGTCTCATTCCCCCATTCACTCTCACACACGCACACACACACACACACAGTGACACACACACACACACACAGTGACACACACACACACAGTGACACACACACACACACACACACACACACACAGTGACACACACACACACACACACACAGTGTGACACACACACACAGTGTGACACACACACACACACAGTGACACACAGTGACACACACACACACAGTGACACACACACACACACACACAGTGACACACAGTGACACACACACACAGTGACACACACACACACACACACACACACACACACACACACACAGCACACACACACACACACACACACACACACACACACACACACACACACACACACACACACACACACACACACACACACACACACACACACACACACACACACACACCTTTTCCTTGTCTTCTGTTCCTGCTCTAGTTCTGAGCGATTTCTTCTCCACATCTGAACTTGTATCCGTCTTCACATCGTCAGATTTCTTCTCAACCTAGAATAGAATATCATTTACTGTCAGTGTATACGGCCACTACAATGAACATTTTGGTTTTATTCTATAAACTACTGGCAACATTTCTACCAAATTCCCCCAAAAAATATTGAAGAAAAATCCAGACTGGTCTCTTGATCTTTTTCCAGAGTTGTATGTACACATTATAACGATACTCAACACTTGTTAAAGCTGGGGTGGAGGATTTGGGGAGAAAATAGCAGTTGGGATAGAGATTTGAATCCAAATACCTCAACCGCTCCACTTGTTCTCTTTGGTCCCTCCCCTATGGTCCCTCCCTGACACGCTCTCACACCAACAAAGTCGTGCCAAAGTGAATGGAGAGTCCCAACAGCCAATAAGAACAGAGAATCGGAGCCTCGCACTGATTGGTCAAAGCGTACAGCTCATGTTAACTTTGACCAATCAGAAATCATATTCCCCGGCTTTAAATCAATAAAAAGACAATAGATATATCCTCTGATCATAAATTACATGTAACAGCAAACGAGACCATCAGTGCAAAGAATGCTATTTTTATATAGTTTTTCTTAATGCCTTTGTCATGGGTATACGCTCACCCAGGAACAACAGCTGGCGTGGTAAAAACACTACCGCTTTTGTCCAAAGGGGGGCGCTAGAATTAACACAAACTGAAAGTTCCTCTGAGCACCTTTAAGACTTAAAATTATTGAAAAGACAATATATTTACAGCCCAGGAAAACATTCAGAGACCAGTCTGGATTTTTCTTCAATCTTCATCTCTACATTACTTAACGGAAATGCTCTTAATGACAATATTTTTGGGAGGGGAATTTGGTAGAAATGTTGTCAGTGGTTTATAGAATAAAACCAAAATGTTCATTCTACTCAAACATAGTAAAACGAGAGACACTGAACATTTGGAGTGGTCTCTTCATTTTGACAGAGCTGTATGACGTGCTAATTCCTTACCGTCTCCTTGCTTGCTGTGGCCATCATAGTCTTAATCTGAACCTTGCGTCCCTGTCCGCCCGTCGCTTTCACTATCTTCCCGATGATTTTCCTCCCTCCCTCTCTCTCTCCGTCCGCCTGCCGTGCCGCTCCCTCGTTCATTGCCTTCTCCTCTTTCGTTTTATCGACCAATTCACTTTTCTGTTCATCAATTTTCTCTGTTTTTGCGTCACTGTCTGTCTGTCTGGGCTCCGTGGCGAACTGGTTTGAGTCGTCTGGTATTTTCCTTGCGATTGTGTGTTTACTGATAGAAACAGATGGAGACTTGTCGGCTGCTGTTGAAGTTCGGCTTCTCGTCTTTCTTATTTCGCCGGTCTCTTCGGATCTCCTGTTAAAAGTTGAAAGATAAAACATTTAATATGGGTTTTATTATGTAGTGGAGTCAGTGATTACGGAGAATGCTTGAATGCTAAACATACCAGTTTACAGAGCCTAGGCTATTTCAACGCACACAGTACAGACAGGTAGTGGATCATGAGGAGATATTCACTCAGTACAGACAGGTAGTGGATCATGAGGAGATATTCACTCAGTACAGAAGGTAGTGGTTTGTGAGGTGTCTGTCTGTCTGTGTGAGTGGATGTGAGTGAGACAGACACACTTACTGACAGGTAGTGCATGAGGAGATGTTCAGTACAGCACCTGTACACACGTCACACAAGTAAGACAGGTAGTGGATATGAGGAGATATTCACTGATTTTGAAAAAGCGTTTCCAGAATCACTGACTACACCATTAACTGATTGGAATGCGTGTGTGCAGTGAGTGATCGAGTGTGTGTGTGTGTGTCTCTTACTGTGTGTGTTCGTGTGTGTCTGTCTGTCTCTCGCATGTGTGTGTGTGTGTGTGTGTGTGTGTGTCTCTCTCTCTCTTATTGTGTGTGTGTGTCTCTCTCTCTCCCTCTTACTGTGTGTGCTACAGTGTGTGTGTCTGTCTCTCTTACTGTGTGTGTGTCTCTGTGTGTGTGTGTGTGTCAGTGTCTCTCTCTCTCTCTTACGGTGGTGCTGTGTGTGTGTGTGTGTGTGTGTGTGTGTGTGTGTGTGTGTGTGTGTGTGTGTGTGTGTCTCTCTCTCTCTTACGGTGGGCTCTGCATCTCTTCGCTCCTCCTCCCTCCAGACTTCAGTAAACCTTTCAGAGAGTTCAACACACTCTCTCTCTTCGCCGCTAGATGGCGCTGCACAGGACGCAGAGACACTTTGTTAGAGAAAACCCTGTTTGTTTTAAATACAGCCCTGGACAAAATTAAGAGACCAGTCTGGATTTTTCTAATAATAATAATAATAATAATAATAATAATAATAATAATAATAATAATAATAATAATAATAATAATAATAATAATAATAATAATAATAATAATAATAATAATAATAATAATGCATTTTATATGGAGGCGTCTTTCAAAGCTCTCAAGGTCGCCGTACAATTCAAAAACATATACAGTTTAAAAGCAAGGCAGGCACACAGATATAATTATAAACTGTTTAAAATAAGTACACAGTGGGTTGTGAGGAGATGAGGATAAATCTTCATCTCTACATTACTCATTGAAAATGCTCTAAATGACAATATTTTTATTGTGAATTTGGTAGAAATGTTGTCAGTAGTTTATATTATAAAACCAAAATGTTCATTCTACTCAAACATATGCCGATAAATAGTAAAACAAGAGACACTGAACATTTGGAGTAGCCTGGTGCTACCAGACCATCGTACTTCATTTCATTTGTACAGAAGGTCTGGCAGTGCTTTAATTGGCAAACGTTCACTCATGGAGGCGGGTGTCTGTTAAAGTTTAAAACTATTGGATCTGCCCAGTGCCACTCTGGATTAGCCAACCAATCGCATAACGTTTGGTCGTCACGTGTGTCATAAGCCGGCTTCTGGCAACTGAAACTGGAGCGCGCCTTCGACGTCATCGTTCTCAGCCACTCGCTCTGTTCGCTGATTGGACCGGCTGTCGAATCTCCAGCAAAACTGGGAAATGGGCTGTACACCCAGACTGACTACTGAAGGGAAAATAACATTTGGCCGGAAGTAGGCGGGCGGGCGGAGCCAGGCTACATTTGGAGTGGTCTCTTCATTTTTTCCAGAGCTGGATATAAATAAAGACAATCTTGAAAATAAAGAGTAAAGTTTTACCTGGTTATCTGTTGAGCTGCTTCCTCCTCTGTCTCTCTCTGAGCTCCTCATCCTCCTGCCTTCACTCTGAGCCATTTCTTCTGTTTCCATCTCTCCCTTCTCTTTCTCTCCCTCCTTCTCCTCTTTCTCTCTCTCCTTCTCTTTCTCTCTCTCCTTCTCCTTCTCTTTCTGGTCTCTCCGTTCCTCCTTGTTCACAGTCTTATCAGGAACATTTTCTATAGTTTTTTCGCTTTCCTGTAACCCTCCATCTGGTTTTGTTTCCTTCTCTCCTCTCCTGGTCTTCATCCCTTTCTTCCCAGTTTCCTCTCCTCTGTCCTGCTCTGTTTCATCCCCCTCTCCTCTCTTCCTCTTCCCTCCTATGCTCTGTAAAGGTGTATTCCCTCCATCTGTTTTCCCACTGCCTGCGTCTGTGTGAGTAATTTTCTCAATTGTAGACTTCTTCTTCTCTTCCTTGCTTTGTTCTTTCTTCCCTTCCCTCTCATCCCCCTCTCCTCTCTTCCTCTTCCCTCCCAGACTCTGTAAAGGTGTATTCTTTCCATCCGTTTTCCCACTGTCTGTGTCTGTGTGAGAAAGTTTGTCTATTGTAGATGTCTTCTCTTCTTTCTTCCCTTCCCTCTCATCCCCCTCTCCTCTCTTCCTCTTCCCTCCTAGACTCTGTACAGACGTATTCTCTCCATTCTTCTCCTCTGTGTCTCTGTGAGTCTTTTTGTCGATCTGTTTGGACGTTTTTATTTGAACGGACTTTTTCACAGCGGTCGTTTCTACAGGTTCCATCTCTCCCTCTTTCTTCTCTTCTTTCTCTGGAACTGTTTCTCTCGCTTTCTCCTCTCCACCTTCGTCCTTCTCTCTCTCTTTCTCTGCTCTCCTGGTCTTCATCCCCCTGTTTTCCGGGGCAGGGCTGGTACACACTCTGGAATAGTTTGGAAAATGATCAATGTCAAAAAGGTGGAGTCAGTCAGTGCGTTTCCATGGCACAACTAGATTGGATTATCACATATATCGAACAAGACACTCGAACGGACCGTGTCACTTGTCTGAGTATACATGGCCTTTCAGGAATCGGATAAATGTCCGATGCATGGCTGTCTCCACTATGCTAGGTGGCGCTGTAGCCCTTTCAACCATGCTTTCAACAAGTGCTTTTAGAGCCACGTCCGGTTCCCTTCCGTCAATAACCCATGGTGTAGCCTATCACGCGCAGGCACACAAGCACAGAACGAGAAGTCCGATATGCGATATCTGATCCCTGTATACATGCAGAGAGAAAGCCGACAATGAACAAATTATCTAGGTGTTCTTAACCGACTTCTCTTGTCCGTTATTGTGCCGATTTGTGTCCGAAGTAGATCGGATAAAGGTGTTTACATGCAGTTTAAAAGTCCTGTTGAGGTCTTATTCCTTTAGTTATCCGATTATGAGTCTGCCTGTAAACGCTGACTGATTCTGGAGAACGCTTGTTGTCTAAATCACTTTTTGTAAAAACTTAAAAAACTAAACCAGAGCCTAGGCTGTGTATTAGCGCTGGATTTCTGAGTCTCAAACTCAAACAACATATCCGCAGCCATCTTTGATGTTTACTATTACGGCTTCGACGGCGCATGAACAGCACTGTCGTCATCCGGTTACGTCCTCCCCAGAGCTCCATACATAGGGCTTTACCTGCCCGTCTGTCTGTCTGTCTGTCTGCCCGTCTGTCTGTCTGTCTGTCTGTCTGTCTGTCTGCATACATAGGGCTCTACCTGCCCGTCTGTCTGTCTGTCTGTCTGTCTGTCTGTCTGTCTGTCTGTCTGTCTGCATACAAAGGGCTCTGGCCCGCCCATATCAGATAGAACCAATTGAAACGTAGCTCAGAATTTTCTGACATATTTAATGAGCTTCAATGGAGAGTGTCCAGACCAACAGGCGCAGCAAATCTAATTTGCCAGCAACCAGTCTGGATGTCCAGACTAATGGAATCCTTATATTTTAACAAATATTTTATTACTTTTTCACTCTTAAAAAGTTCTACTAACCCCGGTGTTGTCTCCTCTTCCTCTTTCTTCCGTTTTGTTCCTTTGCTCTCCG
This sequence comes from Hyperoplus lanceolatus, assembly GCA_026929865.2. Lineage (NCBI taxonomy): Eukaryota > Metazoa > Chordata > Actinopteri > Uranoscopiformes > Ammodytidae > Hyperoplus > Hyperoplus lanceolatus. The sequence continues at coordinate 1,575,664 of CM049417.1, forward strand.
CTGGCGTCTTCTCCTCTTTCTTCTCTTCCCTCTCATCCCCCTCTCCTCTCTTCCTCTTCCCTCCTAGACTCTGTAAAGACGTGTTCTCTCCATCATTCTTCTCCTCCTTCTCTGCGTCTTTGTGTGTTCTGTCGTTCTTGGAGGTTTGTATTGGAGTGGACTTTGCCTCAATGGTTGTTGGTTTTTTGCCGCCTGTTGGGATAACACTTTTTTTTTTATATATATATTTTTTTTTAAAACACATTTTTATTGGTGAGAAGCATTAATAAACAAACACAAAGTTCAATATACAGGTCACCGTATTTTAAAAATTTTCGTAACGCCCCACCCCTCCACTAGCCTGGTGCTACCAGACCATCGTACTTCATTTCATTTGTACAGAAGGTCTGGCAGTAGGCGGGCGGGCGGAGCCAGGCTACCCCTCCACCCCGTATGTGAACTATCATGTGTAAAAGGCTCTTTCTTTCACAAGGTAACTTTTTACTTTTTTAAACATTTGGTCTCCCTTAATTTCTGTTCTGTGACTTCCAAACCAGATGTCTTTACATTCCATTACATGTAATTTAAATTAGCCCCTCCCCTTTTTTATTTGATTAAATTTTATTTCAGTTTTTTTTTTTTGATTGTTCGTTTTTGTTTCTTGTGGAGTGTGTTTTGTGTTGTTGGGTATGAGGGTGGGATGTGGGTGGGGTATGTTCGGGAGAAAAAGGGGAAAAAAATGTGTACTTGATGTGCTACAATTTTGTTGTTATTAACATTTAATAAAAAAAACCTTTGAAAGACATGTCATTTAAATTATAAATAAAATTTGTAATAATTACTTTTTTTTTTTTAACTTTTTATTCTGATCAAGATATCAGTCCATTATACAGCTCAACATGTCAACATCAATATCTTTATTTTTTTTTTCAAAAAGACTAAAAATAAATAAATCTAATTAAATAGAAACGATAAAATAAATAAGACGAGAATAGACTTTACTGACCTGGAGAAATCCCAGCCGGACAAGGAGGCGTCGTCTTTTTTACCTGATCAGTATCGACCAGCTGAAAAAACCCCACAAAATAACAGCAAATAAGTTCATTTTACCCACTTTTAAACATTGTTTTTTAAGCTGGAACAGTTATATGTACTTGCTCCAAGTAGAAATGTCTGTACTTATTTATATTTTCATTGGTGGTCAAGACAACTACCGCTTTTGTCCAAAGGGGACGCTAGAATTAAGTCTGTCTGTCTGTCTGTCTGTCTGTCTATCTAAATATCTGTCTCTCTGTGTATCTATCTAGCTATCTATCCATCCATCCATCTATCTATCTATCTATCTATCCATCCATCTGTGTGAGTGAAAGTTCCTCAAACTTCCATTGTAATGCATGAGGCTTCCCTCCATTGTATTGAATGAGACTTCCCTCCATTGTAATGCATGAGGCTTCCCTGCTGTCTGCTGGACTGGCGGTAACCCGATATACACTGTGTTCTCTGAGAAACGCTTCAAAGTTTAGTTTCAGGTCATTTTACCAAACAACGTTATTCATTTCGTTTATTCTTGTTCTTAAAAAGGTACAGAGTGTAATATCGGAATGTTTAGTGATTTTTATTTAATTTTAATTATTTTTAAATCTGTATTTTTAAACAGTCGATTTTCTTGAATTTAGTTGATTATCTTATTTTCATAATTATTGGGATTCGGAATTTTAATTGCGATAAAAATGAAATTAAAGGTGCAGTCTGTGATTCTGGAGAACGCTTGTTGTCAAAATCACTTTTTTGTCAAAAATCAGTGAATATCTCCTCATGATCCACTACCTGTCTTTACTGTGTGTCTGTCTGTCTGTCTGTCTGTCTGTCTGTACTGTGTGAATATCTCCTCATGATCCACTACCTGTCTGTACTGTGTGTCTGTCTGTCTGTCTGTACTGTGTGAATATCTCCTCATGACCCACTACCTGTCTGTACTGTGTGTGTGTGTGTGTGTGTGTGTGTGTCTGTCTGTCTGTCTGTACTGTCTGTCTGTCTGTCTGTACTGTGTGTCTGTCTGTCTGCACTGTGTGAATATCGCCTCATGATCCACTACCTGTCTGTCTGTCTGTCTGTCTGTACTGTGTGAATATCTCCTCATGATCCACTACCTGTCTGTACTGTGTGTCTGTCTGTCTGTCTGTCTGTACTGTGTGAATATCTCCTCATGATCCACTACCTGTCTGTAATGTGTGTCTGTCTGTACTGTGTGAATATCTCCTCATGACCCACTACCTGTATGTACTGTGTGTGTGTGTGTGTGTGTGTGTGTGTCTGTCTGTCTGTACTGTCTGTCTGTACTGTGTGTCTGTCTGTCTGTCTGTCTGTCTGTACTGTGTGAATATCTCCTCATGATCCACTACCTGTCTGTCTGTCTGTCTGTCTGTCTGTACTGTGTGAATATCTCCTCATGATCCACTACCTGTCTGTACTGTGTGTGAGCTGAAAAAAAAGTCCAGTGTTAATACACAGCCTAGGCTCTGTAAACGGGCATGTTGCTATCGACAAAGGGTGACCCTTTTGTTTACATACCCATTTACAGAGCCTGGGCTGTGTATTAACACTCAGTACAGACAGGTAGTGGATCATGAGGAGATATTCACTCAGTACAGACAGGTAGTGGATCATGAGGAGATATTCACTCAGTACAGACAGGTAGTGGATCATGAGGAGATATTCACTCAGTACAGACAGGTAGTGGATCATGAGGAGATATTCACTCAGTACAGACAGGTAGTGGATCATGAGGAGATATTCACTCAGTACAGACAGGTAGTGGATCATGAGGAGATATTCACTCAGTACAGACAGGTAGTGGATCAGGAGGAGATATTCACTCAGTACAGACAGGTAGTGGATCATGAGGAGATATTCACTCAGTACAGACAGGTAGTGGATCATGAGGAGATATTCACTCAGTACAGACAGGTAGTGGATCATGAGGAGATATTCACACAGTACAGACAGGTAGTGGATCATGAGGAAATATTCACTCAGTACAGACAGGTAGTGGACCATGAGGAGATATTCACTGATTTTGAAAGAAGTGATTTAGACAACAAGCGTTCTCCAGAATCACTGACTCCACCTTTAATTGCAAAGCCCTAATGAGCAATGCTTCCTTGAAATTCCTTTTATATAGCTCCAGAAAAAATTAAGAGACCGATCCAAATGTTCAGTGTCTCTCGTTTTACTCTTTACAGGCATATGTTTGAGTACAGTGAACATTTTGGTTTTATAATACAAACTACTGACAACATTTCTACCAAATTCCACCCAAAAATATTGTCATTAAAGAGCATTTCCATGAAGTAATGTAGAGATGAAGATTGAAGAACAATCCAGGCTGGTCTCTGAATGTTTTCCAGAGCTGTATTTTCAAGGTCAAGGTCAAGGTCACTTTTATTTATATAGCACCTTATAAGAACCTAAATTCACCAAAGTGCTTTACATAAAATACATCAATGAAAATACAACAGCACACATTAAAAAACACAATGACACAAAACAATTCATTAAAACGTTTCAGTTACCTTGGAGACAGCTATGTTGCTCCTGGTTGCTATGGCAGCTCCTTCTGTATCTGAAGCGGGTCTGGAGGCAGGTGGAGTTTCGTTTGTGGATGTACTTGTTGTTGTTTTTGGTGTTTCAGTAACTGGATCGCTGGTGGGAGTTATCTGAGTATTCTCACTCACAGAAACTGTCGACGGTATTTTCGGTTTTGACATTTTTGCAGCCGCCTGAGGAGACAAAAAGGAACAAACGCTTTATAGTATTTAGCTTTATTACAATCCCAATGGGCCAGTTTTAAGTTAAAGCTGGGGAATGTGATTTTTGATTGGTCAAAGTTAACATGAGCTGTACACTTTGACCAATCAGAGCGAGGCTCCGATTCTCTGTTCTTATTGGCTGTTGGGACTGTCCATTCACTTTGGCACGACGTTGTTGGTGTAGAGCGTGTCAGGGAGGGACCATAGGGGAGGGACCAAAGAGAACAAGTGGAGCGGTTGAGGTATTTGGATTCAAATCTCTATCCCAACTGCTATTTTCTCCCCAAATCCTCCACCCCAGCTTTAAGCTTTTCTTTATCAGTCAATTAACACAAGGCTACATTGAAATTCATCTTTCCTCATCTCCCCTCTCAAGTTCCCACACTCCAGAGGGGGTCAGAGCGCAGGGTCAGCCATAGTACAGACAGACAGACAGACAGACAGACAGACACACAGACAGACAGACAGACAGACAGACTCCAGAGGGGGTCATAGCGCAGGGTCAGCCATAGTACAGACACACAGACAGACAGACACACAGACAGACAG
>CM049417.1:1592500-1625000 GCA_026929865.2 Hyperoplus lanceolatus
CAGACAGGTAACATACTTTATTCATTATTATTATTATTATTATTATTATTATTATTATTATTATTATTATTATTATTATTATTTCATTCAGACAGGTAACATACTTTATTCATTATTATTATTATTATTATTATTATTATTATTGTTTTATTATTATTATTATTATTATTATTATTATTATTATTATTTCATTCAGACAGGTAACATACTTTATTCATTATTATTATTATTATTATTATTATTATTATTATTATTATTATTATTATTATTATTATTATTATTATTATTATTATTATTTCATTCAGACAGGTAACATACTTTATTCATTATTATTATTATTATTATTATTATTATTATTATTATATTATTATTATTATTTTTATTATTATTATTATTATTATTATTATTATTATTATCATTATTATTATTATTATTATTATTATTATTATTATTAACCTTGTTGTGTAGCATTCCTCTCTCTGCAGTAGCCTGGTGCGTTTCTCCTCTGACGGGCTGTTAATTAATAGTCAGTTTTACCCTTAATAAGACTGTATCGAAAATGGCTGTTTAATTTGAACTGGTGTTTTAGTTTTAGGTTATTGTCACACCATCAGAGTAAGTGCTTTATATTTAAATACTTTATTTATGTTTTTTAACAAACAAACACATACAAAAATAAATACAAAACAAAAGACAAAATAGGGGGCGTCCTTAGCTCAGTTGGTAGGGCGTCCCCCCCCCTTAGCTCAGTTGGTAGGGCGTCCCCCCCCATGGGCCTCGGCCAGCAGCGGACCCGGGTTTGATTCCAGCCCGCGGTCGTTCTCTGCATGTCACTCCCCTCTATGCCCCATTTCACCTCTGTCTCTACACTATCAATAAAGCATAAAAATGCCAAAAAAAAATCTTTAAAAAAAAGACAAAACCAACATGGCGCACTCCACTGTTCGAATGCCAAGCAGAAAACAAAAAGCCATGTAGGTATATCATTTTAAAACTCTCTTTCTGCTTGCGATGTCCAGGTGCGTTTCTCCTCTGACGGCCTGCAGCTGTACTCTGTGTCCCGGGACAAATCCATTCACCTGTTGGATGCAGAGCGAGGTCAGCTGGTGACGAGGATCAAAGGGGCGCACGCCGCTCCCATCAACTGCCTCATACTGGTGGACCAGAACGTACTGGCAACCGGGGACGAAGCAGGCACACTCAAGGTACGGACAGCAAGTGTGTGTGTGTGTGTGTGTGTGTGTGTGTGTGTGTGTGTGTGTGTGTGTGTGTGTGTGTGTGTGTGTGTGTGTGTGTGTGTGTGTGTGTGTGTGTGTGTGTGTGTGTGTGTGTGTGTGTGTGTGTGTGTGTGTGTGTGTGTGTGTGTGTGTGTGTGTGTGTGTGTGTGTGTGTGTGTGTGTGTGTGTGTGTGTGTGTGGACGCAGGCACACTCAAGGTGTTCTAAATTATTTTTTCTGTGGTTATAAGAGTCAAGTAGTCAAGGTATGGGTGGCGTGACTGACATTAATTTATGACGCAGGCACACTCAAAGTTTGGACAGCCAGCAAGTCTTGTATAAGTAGGTGTCTAAAAAAAAATCAGTGTCCTCATGATCGTGTGTGTGTGCTCTGTTTTTCGCTCTGTGTGTGTGTGTGTGTGTGTGTGTGTGTGTGTGTGTGTGTGTGTGTGTGTGTGTGTGTGTGTGTGTGTGTGTGTGTGTGTGTGTGTGTGTGTGTGTGCGCGCACTCTGTGTGTGTGTGTGTGTGTGTGTGTGTGTAGGTGTGGGACATGAGGAAAGGCTCTGACATCATGGATATGAAGCAGCATGAAGATTACATCAGTGACATCGCTGTGGACGAGGCAAAGAGAATCCTGCTCACTACCAGGTAGAAAGAATAATAAAGCACATGTTAGAGTGTCTTTAAAGCTACAGTGCGTAACTTCTGTCGCCCCCCCCCCCCATGAGGAATTCTGAGTAATTACAACAACACTGTCGGTGCATCTACATGAGGTAAAGCCTTCAGTGATGGCTCATGGATTTTATACCTTCTGCTGTACGTCCAGGTTTTTTTTTCTTAGCAGTAGAATCAACAACTGAAACATTTCTTTGGCTCTTCTTGGGATTTTTCTGAGCTCCTGCACCAGTGTCAGGGTGGGAGGGGAGGGGGGGGGGGGGGGCACCAGTTTGTAAACGCTGCCATACTGAGAAATACAGAGAGAATTTTGTGGAGCTGATAATAGGCTTCAACAACTTTGTCAACTCGTTTGGCCGATGGCTTGAATGTAACAGACAATTCATTTATATTTATAAGTTACGCACTATAGCTTTAATCCTGAATTTGACCTTGACTTCGGTGGAATCAAAGATATTGAAAAAAATAAAATAAAAAAAGGAACAAGCGGACTCTGTGGACTTCTGTGGAAAAGTGAAGTTTTTATATATTTTTTTTTTTTGCTTTTTTAAAATGTTCTTTATTTATTTATTCTCCCTCCTTGAATGTTGAATGTAACCAACCTTCATTTATATGTGAAAAAGTTACGCACTATAGGCAAGGCAAGTTTATTTCTATAGCACAATTCAAACACAAGGCCACTCAAAGTGCTTTACAGGGGCAAGATTAAAATACAAGTAAAACATTTAAATTAAATAAAAAGTACAGGTTATAGCGGACTTGGTGGACTTCTGTGTAGTTATATTTTTATTTTTTATACTATGGGAATTCAACATGAAGTAAAGGCGTTTTGAAATACCATAAATACAATCCTGAATTTGAGCTGCTATAACAGACACTTATATGTGAAAAAGTGTTACGCACTATAGCTTTTAACCCTGATTTTGCCCTGCTATCTTCCCTCCCTGCTATGTTCCCTCCCTGCTATGTTCCCTCCCTGCTGTCTTCCCTCCCTGCTGTCTTCCCTCCCTGCTGTCTTCCCTCCCTGCTGTCTTCCCTCCCTGCTGTCTTCCCTCCCTGCTGTCTTCCCTCCCTGCTGTCTTCCCTCCCTGCTGTCTTCCCTCCCTGCTGTCTTCCCTCCCTGCTGTCTTCCCTCCCTGCTATGTTCCCTCCCTGCTATGTTCCCTCCCTGCTATGTTCCCTCCCTGCTATGTTCCCTCCCTGCTATGTTCCCTCCCTGCTGTCTTCCCTCCCTGCTATCTTCCCTCCCTGCTGTCTTCCCTCCCTGCTGTCTTCCCTCCCTGCTGTCTTCCCTCCCTGCTGTCTTCCCTCCCTGCTGTCTTCCCTCCCTGCTGTCTTCCCTCCCTGCTGTCTTCCCTCCCTGCTGTCTTCCCTCCCTGCTGTCTTCCCTCCCTGCTGTCTTCCCTCCCTGCTATCTTCCCTCCCTGCTGTCTTCCCTCCCTGCTATGTTCCCTCCCCTGCTATGTTCCCTCCCTGCTGTCTTCCCTCCCTGCTATGTTCCCCTCCCTGCTGTCTTCCCTCCCTGCTGTCTTCCCTCCCTGCTGTCTTCCCCTCCCTGCTGTCTTCCCTCCTGCTGTCTTCCCTCCCTGCTGTCTTCCCTCCCTGCTGTCTTCCCTCCCTGCTGTCTTCCCTCCCTGCTGTCTTCCCTCCCTGCTGTCTTCCCTCCCTGCTGTCTTCCCTCCCTGCTATGTTCCCTCCCTGCTGTCTTCCCTCCCCTGCTATGTTCCCTCCCTGCTGTCTTCCCTCCCTGCTGTCTTCCCTCCCTGCTGTCTTCCCTCCCTGCTGTCTTCCCTCCCTGCTGTCTTCCCTCCCTGCTGTCTTCCCTCCCTGCTGTCTTCCCTCCCTGCTGTCTTCCCTCCCTGCTGTCTTCCCTCCCTGCTGTCTTCCCTCCCTGCTGTCTCTCCCTCCCTGCTGTCTTCCCTCCCTGCTATGTTCCCTCCCTGCTGTCTTCCCTCCCTGCTATGTTCCCTCCCTGCTGTCTTCCCTCCCTGCTGTCTTCCCTCCCTGCTGTCTTCCCTCCCTGCTGTCTTCCCTCCCTGCTGTCTTCCCTCCCTGCTGTCTTCCCTCCCTGCTGTCTTCCCTCCCTGCTGTCTTCCCTCCCTGCTATGTTCCCTCCCTGCTGTCTTCCCTCCCTGCTGTCTTCCCTCCCTGCTGTCTTCCCTCCCTGCTGTCTTCCCTCCCTGCTGTCTTCCCTCCCTGCTGTCTTCCCTCCCTGCTATGTTCCCTCCCTGCTATCTTCCCTCCCTGCTATGTTCCCTCCCTGCTGTCTTCCCTCCCTGCTGTCTTCCCTCCCTGCTGTCTTCCCTCCCTGCTGTCTTCCCTCCCTGCTGTCTTCCCTCCCTGCTGTCTTCCCTCCCTGCTGTCTTCCCTCCCTGCTATCTTCCCTCCCTGCTGTCTTCCCTCCCTGCTGTCTTCCCTCCCTGCTGTCTTCCCTCCCTGCTGTCTTCCCTCCCTGCTATCTTCCCTCCCTGCTATCTTCCCTCCCTGCCATCTTCCCTCCCTGCTATCGTCCCTCCCTGCCATCTTCCCTCCCTGCTATCTTCCCTCCCTGCTGTCTTCCCTCCCTGCTGTCTTCCCTCCCTGCTGTCTTCCCTCCCTGCTGTCTTCCCTCCCTGCTATCTTCCCTCCCTGCTGTCTTCCCTCCCTGCTATCTTCCCTCCCTGCTGTCTTCCCTCCCTGCTGTCTTCCCTCCCTGCTGTCTTCCCTCCCTGCTATCTTCCCTCCCTGCTGTCTTCCCTCCCTGCTATGTTCCCTCCCTGCTGTCTTCCCTCCCTGCTGTCTTCCCTCCCTGCTGTCTTCCCTCCCTGCTGTCTTCCCTCCCTGCTGTCGTCCCTCCCTGCTATGTTCCCTCCCTGCTGTCTTCCCTCCCTGCTGTCTTCCCTCCCTGCTGTCTTCCCTCCCTGCTATGTTCCCTCCCTGCTGTCTTCCCTCCCTGCTGTCTTCCCTCCCTGCTGTCTTCCCTCCCTGCTGTCTTCCCTCCCTGCTGTCTTCCCTCCCTGCTGTCTTCCCTCCCTGCTATGTTCCCTCCCTGCTGTCTTCCCTCCCTGCTGTCTTCCCTCCCTGCTGTCTTCCCTCCCTGCTGTCTTCCCTCCCTGCTGTCTTCCCTCCCTGCTGTCTTCCCTCCCTGCTGTCTTCCCTCCCTGCTGTCTTCCCTCCCTGCTATGTTCCCTCCCTGCTGTCTTCCCTCCCTGCTGTCTTCCCTCCCTGCTGTCTTCCCTCCCTGCTATCTTCCCTCCCTGCTGTCTTCCCTCCCTGCTGTCTTCCCTCCCTGCTGTCTTCCCTCCCTGCTGTCTTCCCTCCCTGCTATCTTCCCTCCCTGCTGTCTTCCCTCCCTGCTGTCTTCCCTCCCTGCTGTCTTCCCTCCCTGCTGTCTTCCCTCCCTGCTGTCTTCCCTCCCTGCTATGTTCCCTCCCTGCTGTCTTCCCTCCCTGCTGTCTTCCCTCCCTGCTGTCTTCCCTCCCTGCTGTCTTCCCTCCCTGCTATGTTCCCTCCCTGCTGTCTTCCCTCCCTGCTGTCTTCCCTCCCTGCTGTCTTCCCTCCCTGCTATGTTCCCTCCCTGCTGTCTTCCCTCCCTGCTGTCTTCCCTCCCTGCTGTCTTCCCTCCCTGCTGTCTTCCCTCCCTGCTGTCTTCCCTCCCTGCTGTCTTCCCTCCCTGCTGTCTTCCCTCCCTGCTGTCTTCCCTCCCTGCTATGTTCCCTCCCTGCTGTCTTCCCTCCCTGCTGTCTTCCCTCCCTGCTGTCTTCCCTCCCTGCTGTCTTCCCTCCCTGCTGTCTTCCCTCCCTGCTGTCTTCCCTCCCTGCTGTCTTCCCTCCCTGTAGTGGTGACGGCACTATGGGCGTGTTCAACATCAAGCGGAGACGGTTTGATCTGCTGTCGGAGTATCAGAGTGGAGACCTGACGTCCATCGCTCTGATGAAACGAGGGAAGAAGGTCCGATACCTCTACTGACACACTGACACTGTCTGTCTGTCTGCCTGTCTGCCTGTCTGTCTGTCTGCCTGTCTGTCTGTCTGTCTGTCTGTCTGATACCTCTACTGACACACTGACACTGTCTGTCTGTCTGTCTGTCTGTCTGTCTGTCTGAAAACTCTACTGACACACTGACACTCCCCGTCTGTCTGTCTGTCTGTCTGTCTGTCTGTCTGTCTGTCTGATACCTCTACTGCCACACTGACACTGTCTGTCTGTCTGCCTGTCTGTCTGTCTGTCTGTCTGTCTCTGTCTGACCACTCTGCTGACCACTCTGCTGACACACTGACACTCCCCGTCTGCCTGTCTGTCTGTCTGTCTGTCTGTCTGCCTGTCTGTCTGACCACTCTGCTGACCACTCTGCTGACACACTGACACTCCCCGTCTGCCTGTCTGTCTGTCTGTCTGTCTGTCTGAACACTCTGCTGACCACTCTACTGACACACTGACACTGTCCGTCTGTCTGTCTGTCTGTCTGTCTGTCTGTCTGTCTGTCTGACCACTCTACTGACACACTGACACTGTCCGTCTGTCTGTCTGTCTGTCTGTCTGTCTGTCTGTCTGTCTGACCACTCTGCTGACCACTCTACTGCCACACTGACACTGTCTGTCTGTCTGTCTGTCTGTCTGAAAACTCTACTGACACACTGACACTCCCCGTCTCACACACACATCATTTAGTTTAGTTTAGTTTAGTTTAGTTTAGTTTAGTTTAGTTTTATTTGTGCAGATAAACTAGATTAAAATGTCTAAAAGATACACAGACATACATAAATGCACGGGTGGGACAAAAGATATATATATATATATATATATATATATATATATATATATATATATATATATATATATATATATATATTAGTAAAATATATATGACAATAAAGATTATTCTGTCTGTCTGTCTATCTGTCTGTCTTTTTGTCTGTCTTTTTGTCTGTCTGTTTGCCTGTCTGTCTGTCTGTCTATCTGTTCGTCTCTCTGTCTGTCTTTTTGTCTGTCTGTTTGCCTGCCTGTCTGCCTGTCTGTCTGTCTGTCTGTCTGTCTATCTATCTGTTCGTCTCTCTGTCTGTCTGTCTGTCTGTCTGTCTGATCAGATCACTCTGCTTACACACTGACACTCTCTGCCTGCCTGTCTGTCTGTCTGCCTGTCTGTCTGTTTGCCTGCCTGTCTGTCTGCCTGCCTGCCTGCCTGCCTGCCTGTCTGTCTGTCTGTCTGTCTATCTATCTGTTCGTCTCTCTGTCTGTCTGCCTGCCTGTCTGCCTGTCTGTCTGTCTATCTGTCTGTCTGTCTGTCTGTCTGTCTGTCTAACACAACCAAGAGGACAATAACGATTATTCTGATAGTGTTTCTGGTTCTGCTTGAAGGTGGTGTGTGGCTCCAGTGAAGGAACCTTCTACATCTTCAACTGGAACGGCTTCGGAGCGACCAGCGACCGATTCGCCATCAAGGCCGAGAGCGTCGAGTGTATCGTCCCCATAACGGACAATATCATGTGTGCTGCCTCTATGGACGGGTACATACGGTGAGTGGGGGTTTTATTTTATTTTTTAAGATACGTTTTAGGTGTTTTTTCAGCTTTTATTTGACTTTTTAGTCATTTTTAGCACCAAATTAACATTAGCAAACATCCTGATGCACAATTAAATGTAAGGGTAAATAGGGAAGAATCTGTGTAGTGCAAAGCCCCCATGTTTTTTTTTTTTTTTTTTTTTTTTTTTTTTAAGATTTTTTTTTGGCATTTTTATGCTTTATTGACAGTGTAGAGACAGAGGTGAAATGGGGCAGAGAGGGGAGTGACATGCAGAGAACGACCGCGGGCTGGAATCGAACCCGGGTCCGCTGCTGGCCGAGGCCCATGGGGGGGGGGGCGCCCTACCAACTGAGCTAAGGGAGCCCCCTCCCCCATCATGGTTTTCATTAAATCACTGAATATGCCCTAAATTAAATAAGAAGTTTTTAAAAATCAATAAAAAATATAGAAAATTATCATTACACACACACACACACACACACACACACACACACACACACACACACACACACACACACACACACACACACACACACACACACACACACACACACACTCTTAATAAACCTCACGTCTGTCTTTTCCCCCTACAGAGCTGTGAACCTGTTTCCTAACCGCGTCATCGGTTGCATCGGGCAGCACCTTGGAGAGCCCGTAGAGGAGCTGGCTAAATCCTGGGACTCTCGGTTTTTAGCCAGCACCGCTCACGACCAGCTCATTAAGTTCTGGGACATTTCTACGCTGCACAACACGACCGTGACAGAATACCGCAAGAGGAAGAAGAAACACGGGCGCATGAAATCGCTCAGCAAGAAAGCTCACGGAGAGAATGATTTCTTCTCTGGACTGGTGGAAGAGGAGACGGAGGAGAAGAAAGAGGGGGATGAAGGAGGAGAGGAAGAGAGTGAGAGTGATAGTGGCAGCGATTAGGTTAAATTAGGGTGAGTGTGTGTGTGTGTGTGTGTTTGAGGGAGTGTGTGTGTGTGTGTGTGTGTGTATGCATGTCGGAGAGGGGTGTGTGTGTGTGTGTGTGTGTTTGTTTGAGGGAGAGGGAGTGTGAGTGTGTGTGTCGGAGAGAATGAATGATTGTCTGGACTGGTGGAGGACGAGACGGAGGAGAAGACAGAGGGGGATGAGGGAGGAGAGGAAGAGAGTGATAGTGATAGTGGCAGCGATTAGGTTAAACTAGTGTGTGTGTGTGTGTGTGTGTGTGTGTGTGTGTGTGTGTGTGTGTGTGTGTGTGTGTGTGTGTGTGTGTGTGTGTGTGTGTGTGTGTGTGTGTGTGTGTGTGTGTGTGTGTGTGTGTGTGTGTGTGTGTGTGTGTGTGTGTGTGTGTGTGTGTGTGTGTGTCTGTGCCTTTTCACATTGTTTGAAGGCAGGAACTGAACGTCGGTGCCTAATGTCTTTCATTGCAAAAAAGTTATTTTGACAACAAGCGTTCTCCAGAGTCACTGATTTCACCTTTTTAAATAATGGGAAATAACAACTATGTAATGGTTCTGGCTGGGGATAGAACCTGAATTATTTTTTGGTTGACAGACCTAATGTATCAGTAGAAGAAATCTGGACATTTCTGGGATTTCTTTAAGTTCTTATACAGATATTTGTGTTAAATAAAAATTAACTGAATTTTAGTTAATTGAAAAGTTTGGCGGTCGTCTTTTTTGAAATGTATACAATATGTCCTAAAATTTAAATAAATAAATAACTATTATTTTGCTTTCTGTTCCAAAAGGTATTGTGTTATTAATCAAACTGACATAAACATGTACTTTAAAAAAATTCATCCAACATTTAATTTTATTTTAAAAAGGGTATATATACGAGTGTAAGTGTTTTTCATGTTTATATACCTATTCACTACAACTCAAAACAGTTTATACTTTTAGGTAAATGCTTTTGAGAAATCGGATACTTTCTATACAGCCATTGATGACCATTTATTTTACATTTTAAGGTGCATTGTTTAAAATTTAGAATGGTTCTTGTCCTTGAAGGCCACTGTAGCTTCTGTTATTATTCTAAAGGGTGAAAACAATCTAATTAATCAAAAGAAATCAAGAATTAAGGGAGAATCTATCTATCTATCTATCTATCTATCTATCTATCTATCTATCTATCTATCTATCTATCTATCTATCTATCTATCTATCTATCTATCTATCGTAAATCAATACATACAGGACGTAACGAAATGGGAGCTCGCCATTGGTCGGTTTCCCAGCCAATGCACGTTGGATCATTCTGTTATGACGTAGGGACGCTAAAGATGGCGTCAGTTTCAAACGGCTCCTGGATAAATCTCGCCGTGAGTGTTTTCTTTATAAAAGTTCACTAAATACCATTTAAAAAGGGATTATTTTTATTGTATGATTATAATATAGAAGTAGAGGTTTGAGGCTGTATCTTAGCGGCTAAGTTGGTTAGCAGAACACGGAGATATTGATGTGTTTGGTCTTTGTTTGGGTTTAGTACGGGAACAGAATCCCATTGACAAAATATAGTTTTTTGTATTTCATTTTTAATTTACGAAAAACTGTACATGGCATGGACATAATACAAATATGAATGGTTTCGTACTATATTCCGGTCAAATCGGCGTAATTTCTTTCCACCAAGAAGCTTGTAATATAGTTAAAATTCTGTTTTAAATCGAGGACAGTTATTAAATACCGCCTATCGCGCTGTAATATACAACAAAGATAGTCAATTAACTACATTTAAATTATGTATGTAGGATTGTGTGACATGCCGAATTTAAGATCGGGTCAAATTGATTAGTAAACAAGCCTTATATTCCGTTGTAATAGCCATATATCTCGGATTATAATGTGGTGACTATCCAATGAATATATTCTTAAATGGAGATAGCTTCATCACGTGACTGGTTGAGTGCGTCTGTTGCAGCCAAGCAACCGCCAGCCTCCCAAATCTGTTCTGTTTGTCTGTAAAACTTCTGGGAATAATAAAGATTAATCTGATTATTTCCCGCTGCCATTTTACATTCAATATATTGTACAATACTGTAACTTTCATGCCAATAAAGCCAATTTGAATTGAAATGTGCAGTAGTAGACATCCAGGTATTTCTAATCATACTAAATCTGACCCATACATACTAAAAAATCGGGACATCCTAAATCTTTTTTTCTACCGTACTAAATACTTAGATAGTATGGGGATTGGAGCACAGCTTAGCATATTTGTTTCCTGATTTTAGGTTTCTATAGGTTTTGTTTTTTAGGCTATGACATCTGCCTCCAGAGTCGGTTTTGTTTGTCTGAAAAACTACTGGTAATAAAGATTAATCTGATGATTTCAGGCTGTCAATTAACAGTCGGTACATTTGTCTTTACTTACCTCCATACATGGTTAGTCATAAAATAAAATAAATTAATTAATTGTGCTAAATAAGTAAGTGTAAAGAAGAAAAAAGGACAATAAAAATAGACGGTAGATGACATTACATAAAGGTCAGTGGGTAAAAATAGCTTTAAAGAAGAGATTTGAGAGGTGACTCTTCAGCAGTTATGAGACATGAAGTCGACTTTCATATAAAAAAGTAAAATCCATATTATGAAATAATCAGAAAAGTCAGATTTAAATTTTTTTTTTTTATTATTATTATTTTAGTTCATAATTTCGACAGTGATTATAAAGCTAAGGTACTTACATTTCTATGTGTGCCTTTTTTCTGTTTTACCATGGGGATATTGTTATTAGTGTGTAATATGACATCACCAAGACAGTTCTACAAAGTTCTAGAATGCAACGCTCCCTGGGTAACCCCAACCCTTTAGAATAATAACAGAAGCTACAGTGGCCTTCAAGGACAAGAACAATTCTAAATTTTAAACAATGCACCTGATGACATTCCAACTATGACGCTTCCAACATGGCGGTGACAAGGCCTTGGTCCAAGGTATGCAGAAATATGGACATATATGAGACCCTTTCTAAGGGAAAAAAAACATTCTAAAAAAAAAAAATTCAGCTATTATGCACTAAATTAAACGTACTTATGGATATTATTATTACTTCAAAATCTGCTAGGAAATAAAACCCACAATTCTACACACTGCAGCTTTAAGGTTTCATTTATGTTTGTATTATTTTTGAATCAGTAATGTGCTTTCATATATAGGCCGAGTACATGGAGTTAGAAAGTAAACGCTAGGCATTGTAATAAGTCTGAATTCATCTTTAGGGTCGTTAAAGTGCCGGATCAAAGCAGAACCAACCAGCGGAGCAGAGGAGACAGCCGGGCCGGGGGAAGGAGGGGGACATAGATAGGTTGGTACACAACTTGTTATTAATGCACATTTTACCTTTTGATTGGCACATTAAAGGTTTAGTCAGTGATTCTGAAAAACGTTTTTTTTTTTTGTTGCCAAAATCACTTTTTGTCAAAATCAGTGAATATCTCCTCATGATCTGTACTGTGTGTGAGCTGAAAACAAAAATACAGTTCAAGCGTAGTCTGAAACTAGCGGCCCCTTTGTTTACATACCCGTTTACAGAGCCTAGGCTGTGTATTTACACTGTATCATGTTTTCAAATATATCTATCTATCTATCTATCTATCTATCTATCTATCTATCTATCTATCTATCTATCTATCTATCTATCTATCTATCTATCTGTCTGTCTGTCTGTCTGTCTGTCTGTCTGTCTGTCTGTCTGTCTGTCTGTGTTTAAATAAATGTTTTTAAAACTAATCTGTTCTGTGTTAATTATATATTGTCTTTTAGGTCGATAAAGATTGACGCGGCGATGCAGCGAAGAGAGAGTCGGACGGGAGAGAGAGGTAAAGTTCTATTACATCTACGCTGCCCACCATCTCTACCATTGTGTCCTTGAGCAAGACACTTAGCCCCTAAACTGCTCCAGGGGCGCTGTACTATGGCTGACCCTGTCTGAGGACCCCCTCTGGAGTGTGTCTGTCTGTCTGTCTGTCTGTCTGTCTGTGTGTCTGTACTATGGCTGACCCTGCGCTCTGACCCCCTCTGGAGTGTGTCTGTCTGTCTGTCTGTCTGTGTGTGTGTCTGTCTGTCTGTCTGTCTGTCTGTCTGTCTGTCTGTCTGTCTGTCTGTCTGTCTGTCTGTGTGTCTGTACTATGGCTGACCATGCGCTCTGACCCCCTCTGGAGTGTGGGAACTTGAGAGGGGAGATGAGGAAAGATGAATTTTAATGTAGCCTCGTGTAAAGTAACTTATTTTATACCGTAGTCTGTGTGAATACTCTATTCTGATTGGCTGGAGAACATTCCATAGGTGTGATGTACTTTGCTTGAAGGCTGAGGTCTTTGAACTATAAAGATAGGCTGTTTTTTATTATAAGTCTTTTCTGTAGTTTATTATTATTACATAGTTATTTACATACAGAAGTGATAGTGTCTGTCTGTCTGTCTGTCTGTCTGTCTGTCTGTCTGTCTGTCTGTCTGTCTGTCTGTCTGTCTGTCTGTCTGTCTATCTATCTATTAAGCTTCCTTATACCATAGTCTGTGTGAATACTCTATTCTGATTGGCTGGAGAACATTCCATAGGTGTGGATTAACCCCTGATGTATGGACACCTAGATGGAACTGTTTACATTCTGTCCACTTTAATGCGTCGCCGGCTCGCCGCTGATTAAACTGTGTTGATAAGGGATTTATATAAAGCCTGAAATATCCTGCCGTGCAATAGCCTCTGGCCACCACAGGATGGCGCTCGCAACACAAGAGCTGTAATAACGATAGTAGTAAAATAAAGTGGCTAAACTTAATGTCCTCTGGCTAAACGTCAATGGTGATCTCGTTAAAAAGGTGAGTGAGACCCCTGTTTAATTTGAAAAAGGTTAGTAACTGAGTATTTTATATTATCTTAATCATGTGTGGTTTTTAGTACTTAACTCAACTTATCTTGCAGGAGAGGGGCCGGAGGAGAGGAGAGGAGGGAGGAAGATGGCTTTGTCAGCGGGGAGCAAAGGAGACGATCGCTGGAAAGTTCATCAGCTGGAGAAGGACAAACTGGAGCTCACGACCGCACACAACCAGGAGGTAAGTGTGTGTCTGTGTGTGTGTGTGTCTGTGTGAGAGAGAGTCTGTCTGCCTGTCTGTCTGTCTGTCTGTCTCTCTGCCTGTCTGTCTTTCTTAGAGCTCTTCACAGCAGACGTGGGTTGGAATCCACCCCTGTCTAATAAAGCAACAAAAAAAATGCCCAAAAAGGTAATCTTAAAAAAACAAAAACAAGAGACTGTTCCGAATCAGAAATACTTTATTGATATTATATTATATAATCACAAAAAACTTGATTGATCCCTGGAAAATATTCTGTTTGTTGCAGCTGCTCCAATTTAGAATAGAAACACATGTATAAAAGCAATTTAAGTCTTTTGAATATGTGCTTAATGCAGAGAACCCACTTGAGACTTCACTTCATACATTCCCCCAAGCCCAAACATTAAAAAGTTGGTTTGTTCAAAAAGTCTCATTTCATTTATGAAAATTAACAACATTAAAACAACTTAACAAAAACCTTAACCGAAAAATACTAAAATCAATAAAAATCAATTAACAAAACATCCAAACCATTACAAATTGATTAGTGAGGAACTTAAATCCAATGAAACACTTTTAAAACTTTATCAATAATCTTAAAAAGAACTTTACAACAACTCCAACTCTTTAAAAACCTGCTGAAGCTGCTCTACAAAACCTTAAAGACAAACACTAGTTGACACTAAAACCCCTTAAAGATAACACAACAGAATCATCTCATCTAAAAACCACAAAAACAATATATGAAAAAAACATTTAAGACCCTTTAACTTCATAAAGGAAACACATCTGCCTTTAGCAACAAATATGGAGACAAAAGAAGAATGAGGGTGAAAACACAGAGTTTAACCCAATGTCCCTTCAATGACTTCTGCCTATTTGAGTTTAATGAACTCAGCAGTAGCTCCATTAGACCAAAGCCAAACTCCTGCATAGAGCGGCTGAGTGAATGTGGTCTGGACTCTGTGGAGGAGAGTCATGGTATCGGTTTCAGAGACGCTGTAGAAGGACAGAACACCTGCACTGTGATCCAGGTACACTCCTACTCTGGAGGACTGAGGACCTGAGATCGGAGTATTGAAATGGTTGTACCAAAACACATTCATGATTGACTCACATCTTACCGCCCACGATTTGTCATTGAATCCAAATATACTTTTATTCCCTGCTCGGCTGATACTCTTGTATGAGACTGCTACAGAAAGTGTTTTCCCTTTATACTCCACCTCCCAGTAACAACATCCAGTCAGACTCTCTGTACTCAGGACCTGTTTATCCGTAGTGAATCTGTCTGTGTGACTAGAATAAGACTGTGGCTGACCCATGTTTGTTGCTCTCCTGTTCCCCTCAGATAATAACAGATATTTGAATGCTGTATTTGGATCCAGTGTGATTTCACGTGAATATTTTAAGAAGTCAGCTCTGGTCTTGGGCTCTGGCTGTGGTTGTGGTTGTGGTTGTGGTGTTAAAACATGCACTGCAGGCTCTACCGGTGAGATGTTTGTCCATGTCTCTCTCAGGATGTCCTGTAGTTTATTTCTGTCTTCTGACACAGCCGCTGTCACTTCCTTAAAGTATTTCAGAGGACTGATGTTGATGCTGGATGATTGTGTAGCTTCACTGAGTGCTGACAGTGAGCCGTAGTTGTGTAGAAAATGGTTGTGATCCTCTGTGTGTAAGAGCGTCTTCAGCTCAGTATCTTTCCTCTTCAGCTCAGCGATCTCCTGCTCCAGCTTCTTCTGAAGATCTTTGACTCGACTCACTTCAGTTTCCTGCTTTGCTCTGAGCTGCTGCTTCACATCAGAGCTTCTTTTCTGGATGAGACTGATCAGCTCGGCGAAGGTCTTCTCACTGTGCTCCACTGCTTTATCAGCAGAGCTGTTGATAGCCACCACCCTCCCCCGTTGAAAGACTCCCTCTTTTCTGTTGGTATTCTGTGGACTTTTTGTGGACTCTGTCTCCAAGCGTTTCTCTCTCAGCTCCTTCTGTCTGCGCTCCGCCTTCTTCTGCAGCTGACACGTTTCGGCCTTTGTGTTCATTCAACAAACCACCAGATAACAGATACACTGCTGCTCACTCCACGGCAGAAAATCTTCCTCCCTCCCTGCAACAGATGCACAACTGTAGAGTCACTGTTTGGGGCCTTTGTGGTTCATTCAATAAACACAGGTAACAGATACACTGCATGATCCAACTAGGGCAGAAAATCTTCACACTCGCATGACGGAGCAGAGGTCTCCGGAGATCTTTGGGGGCTCCATCAGCTTGTGTTTCTTTAAAGGGGGCGCAGGGGAGAAGGCTGTGGAGAGTGTTTCTCACAGTAAGATGCCAAACAACACCAGGAAGGAAGGTAGAGACACACAGGACACAGCAAAGAGGAACAGGATTTGAAGGCTTTCAGCTCCTCCCAGTGCAGACATCACAGGCCACATCTTCAGGTCCAGCATAGCAGTGATCAGCAGGAGCAGCTTGGAGTCCAGTCTTCTTCAGTTCCTCCACTAAATCTGCCAACATGGTGTTTTTCACCAACACAGGCCTCGGGACAAAGACTTTCCTACACTGAGGGCAGCTGTGTTTTTGTTTCCGATCGTCTTTATTCCAGTGTGTTTTAATACAGTTCATGCAGTAGTTGTGTCCACAGGGAATAGTCACCGGATCCGTCAGTAGATCCAGACAGATCGAACAAGAGAAAGTTTCCCGGTCCAGCTGAACTCCTTGCTGCGCCATTTGGCTTTTCACTGTCAAATAGTTTCAAATTTCTCTGAGCAGAAACAATCTCTGTGCTTTCAATGAAGACAGTGTCTAATATATCCGAGCAGAAATGATTTATTTGCTTCAAATGAAAACAAGTCTCCTCTCCTTCTGTTTTCGGCTAACTGACTGCAGTGAATGAGGTTCATCAGTTTATACACTTCACTTGTTTACGCCCATCCTCATACCTGTAGATGTGTGAAGGGGAGGGAACAGATGGATATCTTGATAGTGTGCAGCTCACTGCGCTAAGAGCAGGAGGAAGAAAGAAGTGTTCTCTGGTCTTACTGCATTCCATAAAGACTTTCAGGCCTCACTGCATTTTAGCTTTCTGTGAGAGACTGGGTGTGTTATCTCTCCTCTCTGACATGCAGTAAGAATGGTTCAGTAAAGTCAACAGAGTTTTAACAAAGAATAAATAAGAGTTGTGTAAAGATTGTATACAGTATGAATGGAAAGTGTGTGGTCAATGTGCTGTATTACTGACTTTACCTCTGACTCTCTGGACTCCAAACAGACGTTGCAGCTGGACTTGGCTTCAACACAAATGACTCATGAATTCACTTGGACTTTGAGCATTTTATTTTGAAAATCCTTGATCCATTCCCCCAAGCCCAGACATCAATAGAGACTTATGTTGTTTCAAAATAAGTCTCCCTTCATTTCCTGAACCAACAAACATTCCCTTCATTAAAAAACAACAACTTAACAACTAAAAACCATAAAAATCAAGAAATAAAAATCCAAACCATTAAAAAAGGAATTAGTAAGGAACTTAAATCCACTAAAAACTCCTCAAACGTTATTGATAATCTTAAAAACAACTTTAAATCAACTACAACACTTTTAAAAACCTGTTGAAGCTGCAATACAAACCTTAAAGACGTACATTAGACACTAAAACCCCTTAAAGATAACACAACAGAATCATCTAATCTAAAAACCACAAAAACAATATATGAAAAAATATTTAAATCCCTTTAATTCATAAAGAAAACAGATCTTAAGTTTATTCAAAATTGATTAGTAAGGAATATAACCCAATTTTGAGAAATCTCTACGAATGCATTTTTTTTTTTTTTTTTTTACAAACGTACAAATCGCTGAAAACCAAATATCAAGGATAAGGTCTTGTGCTTTCTCTCTTCCGAAACCATGGAGTGGAAGAGAAACAACAACATTCAAATACGTACAAATACATCCGAACAAATCTTCAAAAATAATTTAAAGTACAGAGAACTCTCCATGTTCATGCAGAAACATTTCAGTTAATCTAAACTAAAGTCATCATGAGCAGTGCTAGCCTCCATCAACAATGCCACGTTCAAAGTCACTTAAATCAACACTCCATTCTGTTGCTCAGTTTGAACTTCAACAAGTTGTCCTGTCCAGGTCTACATGCCTTAAAGCTTTGAGTTCCTCAGAATCAGAATCAGAATCAGAAAGGATTTTATTGCCAAGAAGGGTTTTACACCAACAAGGAATTTGTCTTGGTGAATAAGGTGCCATGTGATTGGAAGATTAGTTAATGTGTTAACACAAAATGTAACTGGTGTACCTAATCAAGTGGCCGGTGAGTGTATGTTTAGTGAAAGAATGCCACAACAATCAGTTCTCAGTTCTTAGCAACAAACATGAAGACAAATACATTTTAGATGTTTAACTCCTTCAATGACTTCTGCCTATTTGAGTTGAATGAACTCAGCAGAAGATCCAGGATACCAGCAGTAAAACTCAAGTCCAGCGGTGGCGGCTGAGGTGAATGTGGTCTGGACTCTGTGGAGGAGAGTCATGGTTTCAGAGACGCTGTAGAAGGACAGGGAACGTGTACTGTACTGTGATCCAGGTACACTCCTATTCTGGAGGACTGAGGAATCTAGGACGGGAGTATGGACACTGTTATGCCGAAATGAATAATTGTCTGTGTAACAATCTAACCCCCAAGATTTGTCATTGTATCCAAATAGACTTTCATCCCCTGCTCTCTTCATATTCTTGTATGCGATCAAGGCATCAACCCTCCCTCGCTCCTTCCACCTCCAAGTAAGCAACGTATTCAGTCAGACTCTCTGTACTCAGGACCTGATGACTATCTGTGAACATGCCTGTGTGACTACAATAATGATGTTCTTGACCCTGTGTTTGTTGCTCTCCTGTTCCCCAGATAAATACCAGATCTTTTGTGTGCTGTGTTCGGATCCAGTGTGATGTCACGTGAATATCTCAAGAAGTCAGCTCTGGTCTCTTGCTCCGGTTGTGACAGCAGAACACTTCAGTCACTGTCAGGGAGATGTTTGTCCATGTCTCTCTCAGAACATCCTGTAGTTTACCACTGGCTTCTGACACAGCCGCTGTCACAGCTTCAAAGTATTTCAGAGGGCGGAAGCGGATGCTGGATGAATATGTAGATTCACTGAGTGGTGGCAGGGAGCGGTAGTTACGCAGAAACTGGTTGTGATCCTCTGTCTCTGACAGCTGCCTTCAGCTCAGTGTGTCTTTCCCTCTTCAGCTCAGCGATCTCCTGCTCCAGCTTCTTCTGAAGATCTTTGACTCGACTTCCACTTCAGTTTCCTGCTTTGATCTGAGCTTCTGCTTCACATCAGAGCGTCTTTCTGGATGAGATTTGATCAGCTCGGCGAAGGTCTTCTCACTGTGCTCCACTGCTTTATTCAGAGCCATTCATAGCATCCACTTCCCTGCTGAAGAACCTTCACATCTTTCTGTCTGCCCTGGATTCTCTGCCAGACGTTTTGCCAACTTACATCAAGCCCTTCAGTCTCTCAGCCCGTTCTGCAGCTGACACTGTGTCGTGGCCTTTGTGTTCATCCATTGAACACAGAATACAGATAGACTGCTGATCTGTACGGCAGAAAATCTTCATCACCTCGTTGTGACGTAGGGCAGAGGTCTCCTGGAGCTCTCTTGAAGGCTCCACCAGCTCTTGTGTTTTTTAAAAGCAGGAGATTTGTTGTGAGGCTGGAGGTGTTTCTCAGCAAGAGGCCACACACACCAGACAGGACTTGAGGGCTTCAGCTTCCCTCCCAGTGCAGACGCCACAGGCCACATCTTCAGGTCCAGCATAGCAGTGATCAGCAGGAGTGCCATCCAGTCTTCTTCAGTTCCTCCACTAAATCTGCCAACATGGTGTTTTTCACCAACACAGGCCTCGGAACAAACACTTTCCTGCACTGAGGGCAGCTGTGCTTTTGTTTCCGATCGTCTTTATTCCAGTGGGTTTTAATACAGCTCATGCAGTAGTTGTGTCCACAGGGAATAGTCACCGGATCCGTCAGTAGATCCAGACAGATCGAACAAGAGAACGTTTCCCGGTCCAGCTGAACTGCTTGCTGCGCCATTTTAACTTTCACTGTCTGATATATCCGAGCAGAAACGATCTCTGCGCTTCGCATGAAAACAAGTCTCCTCTCCTTCTGTTTTTGACTAACTGACTGCAGTGAATGAGGTTCATCAGTTTATACACTTCACACAATGATATGTTCACGCCCTTTCTCATACTTGTAGAGGTGTGGAGGGGAGGGAATCTTTTAATAGTATTAATTAGTTAAATTATTAGTTTTAATTATCACTGCGGTTGAGGATAGGAGGAAAAGGGAACGGTTTCTGGTTTTACTGCATTCCATAAAGATGAGCTTTTTGTGAGGGACTGGGTGTGTGATCATTCATCGACTACATGCAGTAAGGATGTTTCAGTAAAGTTGATGGAGTTTTAAGAAAGAATAAATAAGAGTTGTTTAAGATTGTATATGACTGAACATTGTGTCAAAGTCAAAATTATTTCTATAGAAAAAAAAGGGAGGAGTGTCAGAGTCTCAACTGTTGCAAAAGGCCAATGCAAAAAAAGAGAGTCTCTTCAGCTACGTTGTGTGGTCAATGTGCTGTATAACTGACTTTAGCTCTGACTCTCTGGACTCCAAACAGACGTTGCAGCTGGACTTGGCTTTAACACAAATGACTCATGACTTCACTTGGACTTTGAGCGTTTTATTTTGAAAACCTTAAACCCTTCCCCCAAGCCCAGACATCAATAGAGACTTCTGTTGTTTCAAAATAAGTCTCCCTTCATTTCCTGAATCAACAAACATTCCCTTCATTAAAAAAACAACAACTTAACAACTAAAAACCATAAAAATCAAGAAATAAAAATCCAACCCTTAAAAGTAAATTAATAAGGAACATAAATCCACTACAAACCTTCTAATAATCTTACAAACAACTTTAAATCAAACACAACACTTTTAAAACCTGCTGAAGCTGCAATACAAACCTTAAAGACACTACATGACACTAAAACCCCTTAAAGATAACACAACATAATCATCTAATCTAAAAACCACAAAAACAATATATGAAAAAACATTTAAATCCCTTTAACTTTATAAAGAAAAAATATCTTTTAAACTATTAACAATGGATTAGTAAGGAATGTAAATCTACTGAGAAATCTATACGAATGCAGTTTTTTTTTTTTTTTTTTTTTCCAAATATGGAGGATAAAGGTAGGTCCCACCTAGGCAGGTCCTTTCTATCTGCAGACCCATGCAGTGGAAGAGAAACAACAACATACAAATACATCTAAACAAATCTTAAACAATCATTTTGAGCAAAGAGAAGTGTCCATGTCTTTATGCAGAGAAATGTCAGTTCAGCTAAACTAAAGTCATCATGAGCAGTGATAGTCTCCATGGCTAATCAGACACAGGAAGAAGACCCACCTAAGGACACTCAAATATTTACACAACAAAGAATAAGATATCAAAGTCCCAACCTGTCACTTTTAGCCCTTTTATGCATACAACATACTAAACAATGTTACGGCATTTTGCCAGGAATGGGGTCCTGTGTGAATGAAAGCCATAATCCTGCAATTTCCTGGGTCATGACCTAGTTACATTGAAGGGAATTTCCTGGGAAGGCTGTGGTGTGAACGTCAGCCAGAAAATCGCTGGAAAGGGCACGTACTTATGTCCTTCTATCCGTTCGATGAAAGATGGCACTGATGACATATTTAATCTGCAATTTGTTTACAATAGCAGCAGCGCCTTGAAACCACACCCAA
Source organism: Hyperoplus lanceolatus (assembly GCA_026929865.2). Classification (NCBI taxonomy): domain Eukaryota; kingdom Metazoa; phylum Chordata; class Actinopteri; order Uranoscopiformes; family Ammodytidae; genus Hyperoplus; species Hyperoplus lanceolatus. The sequence goes on from CM049417.1 coordinate 1,613,765, forward strand.
ATACCAAGTTTAAGGATGAAATACACAGAGTTTCACCCACTGTCCTTTTAACGACTTCTGTCTATTTGAGTTTAATGAACTCAGCAGTGGTTCCAATTAAAACAATAAGTCCAGCATAGAGCGGCTGAGTGAATGTGGTCTGGACTCTGTGGAGGAGAGTCATGGTCCTGGTTTCAGAGACGCTGTAGAAGGACAGAACACCTGCACTGTGATCCAGGTACACTCCTACTCTGGAGGACTGAGGACCTGAGACTAAAGTAGAGACAAAGTTGTACCCAAATATATAACTGGCTGTGCCACAAAACAACGCCCATGATTTGTCATTAAATGCAAATAGACTTTCAAGCCCTACTCTGCTGATACTCTTGTATGCGACTGCTACAGAAACTGCTGACCCTCTCCTGTCCACCTCCAAGTAACAACGCCCCGTCAGACTCTCTGCACTCAGGACCTGAGGAAGTGTAGTGAATATTCCTGTATGACCTGAAAAATGATGTTCTTGACCCGTGAATGTTGCTCTCCTGTTCCCCAGATAATAACAGCCGTGTGTGTTTGCTGTGTTTGGATCCATGTGATGTCACGCGCATATTTTAAGAAGTCAAATCTGGTCTTGGGCTCTGGCTGTGGTTTTGAAGGTAAAACATGCACTTCAGGCACTATCGGTGAGATGTTTGTCCATGTTTTTCTCAGGACGTCCTGTAGCTTCTCTCTGACTTCTGACACAGCCGCTGTCACTTCCTTAAAGTATCTTAGAGGACGGATGTTGATGCTGGATGAGTGTGTCGCTTCACTGAGTGCAGACAGTGAGCGGTAGTTGTGTAGAAACTGGTTGTGATCCTCTGTCTCTGACAGCGTCTTCAGCTCAGCGTCTCTCCTCTTCAGCTCAGTGATCTCCTGCTCCAGCTTCTTCTGAAGATCTTTGACTCGACTCACTTCAGTTTGCTGCTGGTTTCTGAGCTGCTGCTTCAAGTCAGAGCCTCTTTTCTGGATGAGACGGATCAGCTCGGCGAAGGTCTTCTCACTGTGCTCCACTGCTTTATCAGCAGAGCCATTGATAGCCTCCACCTCCTGTTGGAGAACCTTCACATCTTTCTGTCTGTCCTGGATTCTCTGCTGGACGTTTTGCCAACTTACATCAAGCTCTTTCTGCCTCTCAGCCCTTTCTTCTGCAGCTGACACTGTGTTGTGGCCTTTGTGTTCGTCCATTGAACACAGATAACAGATAGACTGCTGATCAGTACGGCAGAAAATCTTCATCACCTCGTTGTGACGAGGGCAGAGGTTCTCCTGGAGATTCTGAAGGCTCCAACAGCTTGTGTTTTTTAAAAGCAGGAGATTTGTTGTGAGGCTGGAGGTGTTTCTCACAGTAAGAGGCCACACACACCAGACAGGACTTGAGGGCTTTCTCTAGCTTCCCTCTCCCCAGTGCAGACGCCACAGGCCACATCTTCAGGTCCAGCATAGCAGTGATCAGCAGGAGCAGCTTGGAGTCCAGTCTTCTTCAGTTCCTCCACTAAATCTGCTAACATGGTGTTTTTCACCAACACAGGCCTCGGGACAAACACTTTCCTGCACTGAGGGTAGCTGTGCTTCTGTTTCCGATCGTCTTTATTCCAGTGGGTTTTAATGCAGCTCATGCAGTAGTTGTGTCCAGGAATAGTCACTGATCCGTCAGTAGATCCAGACAGATCGAACAAGAGAAAGTTTCCCGGTCCATTTTAAGCTTTCAGTGTCAAGTAGTGTCCAATATATCCGAGCAGAAACGATCTCTGCGCTTTGAATGAAAACAAGTCTCCTCTCCTTCTGTTTTTGACTAACTGACTGCAGTGAATGAGGTTAATCAGTTTATACACTTCACACAATGATATGTTCACGCCCATTCTCATACCTGTAGAGGTGTGGAGGGGAGGGAAGCTTTTAATAGTATCAATTAGTTAAATTATTAGTTTTAATTATCACTGCGGTTGAGGATAGGAGGAAAAGGGAACGGTTTCTGGTTTTACTGCATTCCATGAAGATGAGTTTTTTTTTGTGAGGGACTGGGTGTGTGATCATCTACTCCACTACATGCAGTAAGAATGTTTCAGCAGTTGATGGAGTTTTAAGAAAGAATAAATAAGAGTTGTTTAAGATTGTATATGACTGAACATTGCGTCAAAGTCAAAATTATTTTATTGCACATTTAAAAACATCATTGACCAAAGTCCTGTACAAGATTTTGGGGCGACTGTGGCTCAGTTGGTAGAGCGGGTTGGCCGATGATCAAAGGGTTGGAGGTTCGATCCCCGCCCCGCCACTTGTGTCATAGTTGTTGTCCTTGGCAAGACACTTAACCCACCTTGCCTCGTGTGAATGTTAGCCTGCTATTGGTGTATGAATGTGTGTGTGAATGGTAATGTGGGAAAGGAAAACAGGTCTCCCTTGCAAAAGAGTCTTCGGTCTCAATGGGATATACCTGTATAAAAAAAGATACAATACAAAACTACATATAAGATACATGATAAAAAAAGGGAGGAGTGTCAAAGTCTCAACTGTTGCAAAAGGCCAATGCAAAAAAAGTGAGTCTTCAGCTACGTTGTGTGGTCAATGTGCTGTATTACTGACATTAGCTCTGACTCCCTAGACTCCAAACAGACGTTGCAGCTGGACTTGGCTTTAACACAAATGACTCATGACTTCACTTGGACTTTGAGCGTTTTATTTTGAAAATCCTTAAACCCTTCCCCAAGCCCAGACATCAATAGAGACTTCTGTTGCTTCAAAATGTCTCCTTCATTTCCTGAATCAACAAATATCCCTTCATTTAAAAACAAACAACTTAACAACGAAAAACCATAAAAATAAAAATCCAAACCATTAAAAGGAATTAGTAAGGAACTTAAATCTACTACAAACGTTATTGATAATCTTAAACAACTTTAAATCAACTACAACACTTTTAAAACCTGCTGAAGCTGAACTATAAAACTTAAAGACAAACACTAGTTGACACTAAAACCTCTTAAAGATAACACAACAAAATCATCTCATCGAAAAACCACAAAAACATTATATGAAAACACATTTAAATCCCTTTAACTTCATAAAGAAAACAGATCTTAAACTATTAACAATGGATTAGTAAGGAATGTAAATCTACTGAGAAATCTCTACGAATGCAGTTTTATTTATTTTTTTAATACAAATGTACAAAGTGCTGAGAACCAAATATGGAGGATAAAGGAAGGTCTCTCTTAGGTAGGCCCTTTCTCTCTACAGACCTTTGCAGTGGAAGAGAAACAGCAACATACAAATACATCCAAACAAATCTTCATCAATCATTTAGAGTGAAGGGAAGTGTCCATGTCTGTATGCAAAGAAATGTCAGTTCAGCTAAACTAAAGTCATCATGAGCAGTGGTAGCCTCTATGGCTGATCAGACACAGAAAGGAGAGTCCGTCTGGCACCATCAACCATGCCACCTTCAAAGTCACTTAAACCCCCTTTCTTCCCCATTCTGTTGCTTGTTTTGAACTTCAACAAGTTGTCCTGTTCAGAGGGGTATACTACGAAGCGAGATTAAGGGCTGAGCGAGGTCTGAGCCCGAAGCCAGAATTTTCAGTATCACGAAAGGTGGCTCTCTTTTACCTGGCTAGATCACCGTGGTAACAGTTGCACGGCTAACCTGCTCAGAGCAGTTTTTGTTTCAGAGTTTGAGCTTAAATTCGGCCTAGAGCGCTGTCTTTAAGGAAAACTACACATTTTGAAATCCACGGACCTGACTAATGTCTGAGTGATATATATTCACTGAGGAAACTCATTAAATAAGTAAACTTATTGATCAGTAAGCTAATGAATCCAAACGAAGCCGTGACATTAGGCTTACAGCAGATAGGAACTGTAACATCGCCATTGGGCTTTTTGCCACATGCATAGTTATTACTGGTGAAAATGTTAAATAGCCTAGGCCTACTGTATGCAGCGCTACTTTGCGTTCTCACTCTCAATGGTTTTACCTGGCGATCGGTTGTACGACACTGGCTCTAATAAAGCGTTCATAAAATCACAGTTTGCAACATTATTACACTGTGGGCTTCTTTCTTTTCATCAGTAGCTAATACAGTTGGGACGTGATAGTGACAGCTGTCACAGTTCGGACATAGCTGCAGACCTCGCAGGTTAAGCTTCCTTGCCAGTAGATTCATATTTGTACTGAAAATACAGATCATAGGTTTTTTAATGTAGGCCTATTGGTATTTGTAAGATTCAAATAAAAGGCTAATAGTCTAAATCAAAATTGTATTCATTATGATGGGCCCAAAACTAAAGTGATTTTCCACAGGCTGTTCATTTGTAAGAATAATTTAAACACATTCTTTAAGTGTGGGAATTATAGGCGTAGAAAAGACAATATAGCAAAGTAGCCTATATATATTAGCCAAATGGTATAGTGTTTAAATCCGAGTTCAATGTTTCATTGTTTACAATGTCACTTACGCACTGCAAGAACGATCACACATAAATAAATCATTTCCATGCTGGCAGCATTCACTCTCCTTAGCCTATTTGCAGTAAGAGTTTTTTCGGCTCTCTGATTTCTGCTGTAATAATTCAGACTGACAAACTCTTCCTCTTGAATTGCTGGATGACACACTATTTTACCAGCTGCTCGCAATGTCTGTTTGTGTAAAGTTAGCTGCTGCACAAGATCAGTCCATTTTTCTGCGGAAGCAGAGTCAAATGACGGGTCAAACGCCCCCTCCTCATGGGGACGCGACAGAGCCTGAAGCCGAAACCCTGCTCAACATAAGAGGTTGATAACTTCCTTCGTGATACCGGTTAGCTCTGAGCGAGGGTGTGTGTTATGTTGAACCAGATCAAAAAAAGAGAGCTGGGCTCTGTTGAGTTTGTTTCGTAGTATACCCCTCTGGTCTACATGCCTAACTGCATTGAGTTGCTGCCAGCGTATCATTGATTAGTTAAATGTGTTAACAAGAAATTTAACTGATGTACCCAAAAGCGGCCGGTGAGTGTATGTGTAGTGAAGAAATGCCAGAACAATCAGCTCTCTAGGGTTGCTGAAATTTCCCGAAATGGCCCCTTTTCAAATCCCGGGATTTCAGAGCTCCTCACGGGATTTCCCGTTGAAACCATTATTGCCCTTTAATACTACTTTAATGGGACTAAATCAATGCAAATAGATAAATAAATGCAGCAGAACAATGCTATATTACATCACGTTTTATTTCTACTTAAATAACATGAAGAAAAGCCATTCAAATTACGCAAAATATTTTCCAGAAGATGCCTATTGAAAACGGTGTTTTTATGAAGAAAATACGAAACAATTTCACAGAGGTTCAATATCAAAACATGGCCAAAAAACGGTGTTTGGCGAACAAATGTATTTCAAACAATCTATTTTTATTTCTATGAACGAAATCAGTTTAAATTGAATATTTTCCAAAGGATAGGCAAATAACAAAAAAATGCACTCACTGATTACTAACGTGTGAAATAAAGACAGAACTAACAGCCTATTCAAACTGACACGCTAAGCAAGATTACTTTCCAGCTTTCCTTTCTTTTATTTTCATGAAGTGTGACTTCAAGAGACACTGCTCAGCCTGTTTCTGAGCTTTGTCACGAACTGACCGCACACCGAGAACGGACGTCGGCTGTATGGTGGAAAGTGCAGAGTAGAGCTGCTGCAGGTGTTTGGGTCGCTCTTTGGTTGCCTCGAAGAGCGCAAACTCGTTTGAAATTATTTTGTGGAGGTCATTCCCATACCTCTCGTCTGGCTCGGGACATTGCATGCAGTCATTAGCCTCGTGCTGTTTGTTCAGACCTGCGCAGAAGCTGCCTTGCTGAGCGCACAACAAAAATGCTGTGCGCTCAGCAAGCCGAGCGTCATAATTGCGCAGGTCTGAGCAAGACGGCGACATCTCTAACGAGGCTAATGACTGCCTGCTGCAGATGTGCAGTAAGGCTCTGGGTCATCGTCTTCTCGGTTGGCTCTGGCTGATAGGCATATTCTTGCGTATCATCAGGCTCTTCCTCGGACACAGAACTTTCAGTATTGTAGGCGCTGGTATTTCGTATGCCTGCCTGTCTAAATAATATTTAAAAATATATCCCCCCTCAAAAAAACTAAAAAAAAAAAAAACGGGAGGACGGGTCCCGCGGCCAATTTCCGTTACTCCCGGACTGACTCATTTCACGGGAATCCCGAAATCCCGGGACCCGTCCAGCAACCCTACAGCTCTCAGCAACAAACATGAAGACAAATAAGTTTTAGGATGTCTAACCCACTGTCCCTTCAATGACTTCTGTCTAGGGGTGTACGGTATAAACGGTATAGAAGGTAAACCGGTATGAAGTTGCGCTATGACAGTGCTTCTCAAATGGTGGGGCATTTTTTTATTTATTTATTTATTTATTTATTTATTTTAGTGCTAGCAAGCGCGATGTGTGCTTGTGTATGGTCATAGCCGCGTGAAAGGCCGTGATTAAATGTCCACTTGTGTCTCCAAGTGTCTCTGAAGGCTATTTAAAAATAAATCAAGCAAGTAGAGACTAATAATAACATTAATGAATTATTGGTTATCGTGATCACAGAAGGCCTATTAAAAAGGTGGTATTTAATAAAAAATACACCTAACTATGTTTACAGTTTAAAATGTTTTGAATGGAAATGCAAACCTCAGTGAATCATTTGTTCTGTTTCTCTGTCCTGAGATTCAATACAGTCTGAGTGAGGTCTTGCTTAAATGTTACACATTGAGCTAATAAACTGAACTTTGATTTTTTTGCTGCAGAAGTTATCTCAGCTAATTTTTGTTATCTAATTTGATAATAAGGTGATTGTATGCAGAATGCTCGTGCCAGAAACTCACACAGTGGTTTTGTACAGATAAATAAATAAATATTAGCAGGTTATCAAAAGCTTCATCCAGTCATGACATAAAGAGCGATCAGTCTGACAAACTACAAACGGAGCGAGTGTTGAACAACAACACTTACGAGCTCAAGAGAGGATGTGAGGCTGCTCTCACTCATAGCCCGGTGAGAAATCACATGAAGCTTGTCCACTCGCGGAAACTGTTCTGTGCGCGCGTGGTTTTCATGTCAGTTTTTATTAAAAAATAAACACCACACAAGGAGTTTAAACTGAAATGAAAGTTAAGAGATGATAGAATCAGAAACCGATTGTAAAAGAAAAGGCAGCCACCAGAGTATCAGCAGCATCCCCAGTTAGTCATAGTCAAATCAAACTGACTATATAGAGTCATTTTCATACACAAAAAGTCAGCATAGAGTGCTTTATATACAAACATATTGACCCCTCCCCTACCCATCCACAGAGCAGAACATTGCAGATTGCACAATGAATGTTGTTTAAATCCCTCTGTAGGGGAGACCGGGGGCAAGTATCACATTCTTAGTTTTTGATTAGTCAAAAACATCTTGAACAATTTGGATAATTTATTCTGTGTTGTGTTACTGTGCTCTACTTGTTAATATAAATTGTATTTATTTTATAAGCAATAGATGTCCTATTAATACAAGAGTATAGGCCTACAGTAATAGCAAGTATTTTACCCCTTCACAAGCATTCATTTAAAGATAAATGAAAATACCGTGATTACCGTCTATACTTCAAATTATATCAGGATGAAATATACAGAGTTTCACCCACTGTCCTTTGCGACTTCTGCCTATTCGAGTTTAATGAACTCAGCAGTGTCTCCAGATACAGGAAACCAGTTAAACCCAATACCAGCGTGTAGCGGCTGAGTGAATGTGGTCTGGACTCTGTGGAGGAGAGTCATGGTCTCGGTTTCAGAGACGCTGTAGAAGGACAGAACACCTGCACTGTGATCCAGGTACACTCCTATTCTGGAGGACAGAGGACCTGAGACGTCAATACCTATACATTTGTACCAAAAGGTATAACTGTCTGTGTGACTACTTAACGCCCACGATTTTTCATTGTGTCCAAATATACTTTCATACCCTGCTCTGCTGATATTCTTGTATGCGACTGCTACAGAAACCATCAACCCTCTCAACTCCACCTCCAAGTAACAACGTCCAGTCAGACTCTCTGTACTCAGGACCTGAGGATATGTAGTGAATATGCCTGTGTGACTACAATAATAATGTTCTTGATACATGAATGTTGCTGTCCTGTTCCCATCAGATAATACCAGATCTTTGTGTGCTGTGTTTGGATCCAGTGTGATGTCACGTGAATATTTCAAGAAGTCGGCTCTGGTCTTGGGCTCTGGCTGTGGCAGTAAAACACGCTCTTCAGTCACTATCAGTGAGATGTTGGTCCATGTCTCTCTCAGGACGTCCTGTAGCTTCTCTCTGGCTTTTGACACAATTGCTGTCACGTCCTCAAAGTTTTTCAGAGGACTGATGTTGAAGCTGGATGAGTGTGTAGCTTCACTGAGTGCTGACAGTGAGCGGTAGTTGAGTAGAAACTGATTGTGATCCTCTGTCTCTGACAGCGTCTTCAGCTCAGCGTCTTTCCTCTTCAGCTCAGCGATCTCCTGCTCCAGCTTCTCCTGAAGATCTTTGACTCGACTCACTTCAGTTTGCTGCTTTGCTCTGAGCTGCTGCTTCAAATCAGAGCGTCTTTTCTGGATGAGATTGACGAGATCGCTAAAGATCTTCTCACTGTGCTCCACTGCTTTATCAGCAGAGCCGTTGATAGCCTCCACCTCCTGTTGGAGCAGCTTCACATCTTTCTGTCTGTGTTTGATTCTCTGCTGGACTTTTTTCCAACTTACATCAAGCTCCTTCTGCCTCTCCGCCCTTTCTGCTGCAGCTGACACTGTGATGTGGCCTTTGTGTTCTTCCATTGAACACAGATAACAGATAGACTGCTGATCACTACGGCAGAAGATCTTCATCACCTCATCATGACGAGGGCAGATGTTCTCCTGGAGATTCCTGGAGGGCTCCACCAGCTTGTGTTTCTTTAATGGAGCAACTTCATAATGAGGCTGGAGGTGTTTCTCACAGTAAGAGGTCAAACACACCAGACAGGACTTGAGGGCTTTCAGCTTTCTCCCAGTGCAGAAATCACAGGCCACATCTTCAGGTCCAGCATAGCAGTGATCAGCAGGAGCAGCTTGGAGTCCAGTCTTCTTCAGTTCCTCCACTAAATCTGCTAACATGGTGTTTTTCACCAACACAGGCCTCGGGACAAACACTTTCCTGCACTGAGGGCAGCTGTGCTTCTGTTTCCGATCGTCTTTATTCCAGTGGGTTTTAATACAGTTCATGCAGTAGTTGTGTCCACAGGGAACAGTCACCGGATCCTTCAGTAGATCCAGACAGATCGAACAAGAGAACGTTTCCCGGTCCAGCTGAACTGCTTGCTGCGCCATTTTAACTTTTAAAAGTAGTGTCTAATATGTCCGAGCAGAAATTATTTATTTGCTTCAAATGAAAACAAGACTCCTCTCCTTCTGTTTTCGGCGAACTGACTGCAGTGAATGAGGTTCATCAGTTTATACACTTCACACAATGATATGTTTATGCCCTTTCTCATACCTGTAGAGGTGTGGAGGGGAGGGAAGCTTTTAATAGTATTAATTAGTTAAATTATTAGTTTTAATTATCACTGCGGTTGAGGATAGGGGTAAAAGGGAACGGTTTCTGGCTTTACTGCATTCCGCAATTATATTAATAGTATTGTGAGAGACGGGGTGTGTTGTCAGCCATGCAGTAAGAATGTTTCAGCAAAGTTGATGGAGTTTTAACAAAGACTTAAAGCTGGGTTGGAGGATTTGGGGAGAAAATGGCAGTTGGGATAGAGATTCGAATCCAAATACCTCAACCAACCAACAAAGTCGTGCCAAAGTGAATGGACAGTCCCAACAGCCAATAAGAACAGAGAATCGGAGCCTCGCTCTGATTGGTCAAAGTGTACAGCTCATGTTAACTTTGACCAATCATAAATCATATACCCCAGCTTTAATAAGAGTCAGTGTAAAGCTAGTATATGACTGGGCCGTGTGTTGTAGCCATACCCCGGAGCGTATGTCAATCCCACTCCTGGTAGGATGGCCTAGAGGAAAGGTGTTCTCCAAGTAACCATGAGGTCTCTGGTTCCTCCTCCCAGTAACCATGAGGTTTCTGGTTCCTCCTCCCAGTAACCATGAGGTCTCTGGTTCCTCCTCCCAGTAACCATGAGGTCTCTGGTTCCTCCTCCCAGTAACCATGAGGTCTCTGGTTCCTCCTCCCAGTAACCATGAGGTCTCTGGTTCGTCCTCCCAGTAACCATGAGGTCTCTGGTTCGTCCTCCCAGTAACCATGAGGTCTCTGGTTCCTCCCCCCATTAACCATGAGGTCTCTGGTTCCTCCCCCCATTAACCATGAGGTCTCTGGTTCCTCCTCCCAGTAAAAATCCATTCGCCGTGGTAGAGTGTGTACGATATAGAGTCTCAGTCCTCTTCACAGAAGACCCCGGTTAGAATCCAGCCCGGGTCGTTCTCTGCATGTCATTCCCCTCCCTACTCCATTTAATATCAACCATACCCACTGTATAAGTTCCAGTGGCCCTGTTGCAGTGTGCCTTGTGTATCTCCAGCTGTGCATTTGTACTATTGAATAAAGCTTGAAAATGCCAAAAAAAAGGTAATAATTGGAGGCCATTTTAAAATTTCCCGTTTCCCCAGCTGTGCAGTTTGCAGTCTGAGCTGACCCGCCTGAGGTCGTCGGTGGAGCGGGGAGAAGCACAGCGAGAGGAGCTTCACTACCAGCTGACTGTCAGCCAGAGAGACGCCACCCGGGCCGCTAGACTCAGCAAGGACAAACACACACTCACAGGTAGCCAAACCAAATGCACCCTCTGAGTAAAGGGCCTTTTCACAGCTACAAATCTGAAATGAAGTTCAAAGGTTGCCTTACTTTGTAAATAGCCAAATTTTTTTCCAAAAGTTTCATGACACTTATTCCACTTATTAACATCTGTCATGCAAATATACCCACCAAAGGATTTGATTCTCGGATGAAGTGAAATCAATTTTGAGAGGGGGTGCTTTTCACAGGAAGCCAGTCCATTTTTGGGCTTACTTACTTAAGTGTTATAAACAGCATTTTTCAGTATCTCAGTTCAAAACTTTTTGTGTTTGTGTGTGTCTGTCTTTCTGTTTATCTCTCTGTCTGTGTGTGTGTGTGTGTGCGTGTGTGTGTGTGTGTGTCTGTGTGTGTGTGTGTGTCTGTCTGTCTGTGTGAGTGT
>CM049417.1:1635000-1637500 GCA_026929865.2 Hyperoplus lanceolatus
CTAAGCCTACCCTGCGTGGTAGCTGCTGCTATCGGTGTATGAATGTGTGTGTGACTGGGTGAATGTGTACAAAAAAAAATGTAAAGCGCTTTGAGTCTGTGATAAACGGAGATATAGCGCTATACAAGTCCATTTACCATTTAGCTAGCAACATGCCCATTTACAGAGGCTAGGCTGAGTATTAACAGTAAAATAAAACATTCCAATATGTTTTTATTTGTTAATTCTCAAACACTTCTAGTACAGTGTCGTGTGAATGTCGATAGTTAGCCTGCTGCTATCGGTGTATAAATGTGTGTGTGAATGTTAACGTTGGAAAGGGAACAGGTCTCCCTTGAAAAAGAGTCTCCGGTCTCAATGGGGTTTACCTGTAGAAATAAAGGTTTAAAAAAATAAACAATACATAGAAAAAATTCAAAATTAAAAGTAACATATTATTTTGTAAATTATTATTTCTAATGAAGCGTAACCCTTCATTATTTTTCCGTCCCTTCCCCAGCGGTGTGTTAATGAGTGTGTGTCTGTGCGTGTTGAGTCAGCCTGCTTCCTGTCTGCGTGTGCCTTGCTGCTGGGCGCTCTGACACACACACACGGCCGGCTGCACTCGCTCTGCGCTCAGAAACACCTGCTACACACACGCCTGACGCACAGGGAACATCTGGAGGAGGAAGTCAGGAGGCTGGCTACCGCTTTAGCAGGAGAAGAAGAAAATAATAACAACAATGAGGTAATATTTTTATTGAGATATTATCATTTATGTAAAAAAAATGTTTAATGTTTATTGTCTTTTTTTTGCAACATAATAAAAAACAAAAAATCATAATAAAATATATATTAAACCTGCAGTGTGTAGAATTTTGGGTTTTATTTCCTAGCAGATTTTGTAGAAAGTAATTATAATATCCATAAGTACATTTAATTTAGTGCATAATAGCTGAAAAAAAATATTTGAATTATTTTTTTTTCCCTTAGAAAGGGTCTCGTATATGTCCATATTTCTGCATATTTTGGACCAAGGCCTAGTGCCGCCATCTTGAAAGTGTCATAGTTGGAATGTCATTAGGTGCATTGTTTAAAATTTAGAATTGTTCTTGTCCTTGAAGGCCACTGTAGCTTCTGTTATTATTCTAAAGGGGTGGGGTTACCCAGGGAGCGTTGCATTCTAGAACTTTGTAGAACTTTCTTGATGATGTCATATTACACACTGCACCTTTAAAAATAAAATTAAAATTAAAAAATACTAAAATGTCTATTTTGACATTTTATGACATATTGCGTTTAAAAAAAAGGAGAGACAAAGAAATCTTGCAGTGTGACGTTTGAGAGTGTGTGTGTGTGTGTGTGTGTGTGTGTGTGTGTGTGTGTGTGTGTGTGTGTGTGTGTGTGTGTGTGTGTGTGTGTGTGTGTGTGTGTGTGTGTGTGTGTGTGTGTGTGTGTGTGTGTGTGTGTGGTGCTGGCTGTGTTGGCTATTTATTCCAAAATGTCTCAGATGTCAGAAACATGTCTGTTTTATTACCTGTACAAAGCAGGTAAAGTAAAAATATATTACATTTTAACAATTGATGTCATAATACATTGGTTTTTAAAGGAGAGAAGAAGAAGAGCCCTTGCATCGCGTCGTTGGAGGAGGTGTGTGTGTGTGGTGCGGGCTGTGAACAGGTGGCGAGCGCTCACCAGACACACACCTGTGCTGTTCAGACTGGACAGAGGGGGAGGAGTCTGTGGAGAGAGTTCTACGGCAACACGCAAGGGTCAGTCCTCAAGTCTATTTTTTTTTTTTTACTACTTTGTTTATTGATTTTTCACAATACAGCAAAACCTTTTATAATATAAAGGGGAAAAAAATTGCCCATAGAGAAACAGACAAGCTTAAAACAACAACAAAAAAAGAGCAAAAGTGTGTGTGCAAGGTTTGCATTTAGTAGGAAATAAAATGTGAAAAAGCAAACCTGTTTTTTTTTGTAACCAACCATGATAAATCACTTTATCATGATTTGGAAAACAGAAGCAGCTATAACTGGATGACTAGAAAACGTAAAAATATATATATGTGTGTGTGTGTGTGTGTGTGTGTGTGTGTGTGTGTGTGTGTGGGTGGGGACAAACACATTTTAAAAAGGGGGACCCCCCCCCCTCTTTTTTCCTTTTTTTTTTTTCCTTTCCGGGAACATAAGAAAAAAACTTTTTAAATATAAAAAGTGTAGGTATATACAAAAAAATTAAAAAAAAAAATAATATATATGTGTGTGTGTGCCGTGTCTGTGTGTGTGTGTGTGTGTGTGTGTGTGTGTGTGTGTGTGTGTGTGTGTGTGTGTGTGTGTGTGTGTGTGTGTGTGTGTGTGTGTGTGTGTGTGTGTGTGTGTGTGTGTGTGTGTGTGTGTGTGTGTGTGTGTGTGTGTGTGTGTGTATGTTATATATATATATATATATATATATATATATTTAATTATTTAAAATTGTTGTTGATCAAATGTTTGTTTTTCTGTGTTTCTGAATAAAG
>CM049417.1:1645000-1647500 GCA_026929865.2 Hyperoplus lanceolatus
ACACACACACACACACACACAGACAGACAGACAGACACACACACACACACACACACACACACACACACACACACACACACACAGACAGACAGACAGACAGACAGACAGACAGACAGACAGACAGCACGCGCACACACACACACACACACACACACAGACAGACAGACAGACAGACAGACAGACACACACACACACACACACACACACACACAGACAGACAGACAGACAGACAGACACACACACACACAAATATTAGTTTTACATGTAGCAATAAAAACGACTGAAATACCCGGTACTGGAAAAATATTTTATTGTTAAATTATTATAAAGAAAGTCCTGGAAAGATGTGAATACACACACCTAAACACACACACACACACACACACACACACACACACACACACAGACACACTCACATACATACACAGCTGGTTGGTGACAGACAACTGAAGGCCATATGTTTCTGTTGTTGGTGTGTGTGTGTGTGTGTGTGTGTGTGTGTGTGTAACAGACATGCTGTATTAGTTGGTTGTAACCTTAATTAAAATATGTCTGCTCATTCACTCTTTGTAAACCTTGACTGAGTTTGTTTCAAAAGATTTCAAAATGTACTTAAAGTTAAAGTAAACAAAATGTCTCATAAATCAGACAGTGAACAACACATGAACAAATCCTTCTGTAATAACCTTCAGAATAGTGCTGAGAATGATTATGGAAAGTTTAGTTGATGTAAGTGCTTTAGAAGTTGTAGATTTTTTGGTTCAGAGTACTGTGGAGAAAAAAAAAACTAACGCTGAGATAATGTCCGTTAGAGATGGTTGTATAGGAGAAATATACAGACGCAAACAGACAAGGTTTAGTCAAATAAACACCTGAATGTACATGTTGGACCTTTTGATTTATACTGGTATGAAAGAAGACATGTTATGGAAGATACATAGGCAAACATCTCAAAATTGACCGGAGCTAAAGAAGCTGTCTTTGCCTCAGTTAAAGATATTTGAAATGTAGAAAATATGGATTAAAGAAAAAACTAGAAAAGTTTTCACAACACGCCAAATACTTTAACTCAATGTCTGCTGCATCAGCAACATGACGACTGTGTGTGTGTGTGTCTGTGGGGATTTCTATTCATCTCTGAACAGTCCTTAGTGTGTGTGGAGGGGGAGGGGGGGGGGGGGGGGGGGGGGGGGGGGGGGGGGGGGGGGGGGGGGGGGGGGGGGGGGGGGGGCGTGTGTGTGTGTAAGAGAGAGAAAGTGTGTGTGTGTAAGAGAGAGAGAGAGGGGTGTGTGTGTGGGGGGGGGGGGTGTGTGCGTGTGTGTGTGTGTGTGTGTGTGAGAGAGAGAGAGACAGAGAGAGAGTGTGTGTGACAGAGAGAGAGTGTGTGTGCCTGTCTGCGTGTGTGTGGGGGTGGGTGTGACAGCAGATTAAATCCCTTTGTAAAAGACATCTCAACTCAGTTGCTGATTCGGCCGAACAGGATTCTCCAATTTTTTTCTCTGGAGATATTTATAATTTCTTTTCCTTGTTAAACTGTAATCTTGCATTTCATTAAAGGTGCTCTGAGGAACTCTCAGTGTGTTAATTCTAGCGCCCCCCTTTGGACAAAAGCGGTAGTGTTTTTACCACGCCAGCTTTTGTTCCTGGGTGAGCGTATACCCATGACAAAGGCGTTATGAAAAACTATATAAAAATAGCATTCTTTTGCACTGATGGTCTCGTTTGCTGTTACATGTAATTTATGATCATCAGAGGAAACATGAGACTGTTTCAGAAATATTTAAAAGTTCCTCGTAGCAGCTTAAACACACACTTTGATATAGCTTCCACGCGGCGTTGGTTGAAATATGTAGATAGCTTTTGATTGGTAACCGTCGGCCATGTTAAATGTGTGTGTGTCGCGCTGTGCTTAAGCGTCTCTTTGTTGAGAGATTACTGTTTTGATCTCCTTAATGTCAACTCCTTCACTGCTTCAGACATGTCACTTAGAACACACACACACACACACACACACGCGCACAAACACACAGACACATACACACACACACACACACAGACAAACACACACACAGACGCACAGACAAACACACACACACACAGACAAACACACACACACACACACACAGACAAACACACACACACAGACAAACACACACACACACACACACACACAGACAAACACACACACACAACACACACACACACACAGGCAAACACACACACACAGCGTTTTTATATGAATAGCTGTTCAGGAATTAAACTTAATCTCGTCATTTGAGAGCGGGACAAATTCTGACCTCAGCTACGGACGTCTCCTGCTGAATAAAACCTGTCATTTCTATTGATGTGTGTGTGTGTGTGTGTGTGTGTGTGTGTGTGTGTGTGTGTGTGTGTGTGTGTGTGTGTGTGTGTGTGTGTGTGTGTGTGTGACCAAAGAGAAACCCCAGACTCAGCTGTCCTGTCCTGTATTTGATGCTAAGCTAAGCTAGCCGCTCCATTG